>JAYMTK010004094.1:0-11500 GCA_036897405.1 Pelargonium myrrhifolium | reverse complement strand
AATTTATGAATGAAGAAATCACGAAGAACGCGAAGAACACGAAAAACTGTTTGAGAGAGTTTTCGTGCCCTTTATGTAGTGCTCAAGTAATATTTTGACCAAACATTTTACCTTTTGCATGAGACTCCTTATATAGTTTTTAGGTTTACCTGACACGTGTCGCGTCCTGATTGGTTGAAAGTTGGAGGTGGGACCCGTCTACCGTCCACCCTGCTAGATCTACTCACTAGCAAGGGGACAACTCCTAGGGGTTAGCCTCCCTTGGTTGCCGTGGGCCCTTCCCTTAGGCAGAGGCGTTGGCCTGGCCTCTCCTGCTGGGGGAGGGGCTGCTTGTTTCCATGGTCAGCTGTTGGATCTGCACACCAGCAGGCTGGTTGCTTTATTTGGCTAGTGGTAAGTAGCTCTTACCCAGCCTGCCCTGCTTAGGCTGACCCTCATCTCTGGACAACCCATCCTCTTTAGGCTCCCCTCCTTAATTGGGTAGTCTGCTTGTCTTGGGCAGCCCCCTTAGGCAACTATATCTCTATTTCTAGGAGGCTCTTCTCTGAGGCCTGCTTCAGGCGGACCCTCTTAGGCACCTCTGCCCACTGGACCTCTTCACTGGGCTGGGCTTTCTCTCACCCATGCTCCTTGGATCTTCGGGACCCCTTAATTTGGGTCTCGGGTCTTCAGGTCTCTTTGACCTCTAGTCCCGATGATTCTTTGACTGGTCGCCTAGTCACGTGTAGGCTTTCCATTGTCTAAATTTATTTTTGGATTTTATGTCGCATCAGTTGCCCCCTGCTCTGAGGGGTGTTGATTTATCGATGCCATGTTGGAGCACTAGACGCATACCCTCAGGGGTAGTACCAAATTTCCCTTGTGTTAGCGAGAGGGTGTGATTGGCGGCCCTAGGCCCAACCGAACCTCCCCTTGAGCTCACTAGCTCCCTTTGATTAGTACTTTCCTAATTTGAATTAGAAAAATTGATTTGGGGTGCCTTGGAAATCAAGTTTCCTTTTTTGGCAAGTAAGCCCCAATCTTTCCTAATTCAATTAGGAAGTTGATTGAGATCTCTCTCTCCCATATAAAAATAGGCTCCCAATTATTTCCTTCACTCCTTTGAGACTTCTCCAAAGTTTTTGTTCTTCCTCATCCCTTGCTTTTGTCGGCCGAGCCTACCCCACACGGGTAAGTAAAATATATATATATATATTTATCTTTGCTTTCTTCTAGCTTCACTTCTTCCCTGTTTTGGATGCTTCACATGTTCAATTAATACTTGAAGTGCTTCACATGATAGACCTTAGGGCTTCCCATGTTCGAATTTATGCTTAAACCATATGCCATTGTCTTGATCACCTTCATGTCTATATTGTGAACCCGGATGCTTCAATTTTGCTTTGTGACTTCAATTTGATTTTCCACCATGACAATGTAGAGGTGGGGGACCCCTTAGAGTTTCGGCTTAGAGAGCCCGACCCCATCGTTTTTTGTTTGTTTGTGGTTGTTGATTTTGGCGGTGCTGCCCAACGATGTATGGCAGCGCTAGTGCTGCTGCTGTCGTGGGAGTTGCTGCAGATGGTAGCCGCGACCGCGCCTCCCTATTTGCGATTAGGCAGTGAAAAACCATAGGGGCTAGGGTTGTCGTGGGGGGGGGAGTAAGCTAATGGGCTACCTTACCCTCCACCTCTTGAGCCCATCATGCTCCCTAACTTGTATGATAGAGGGTTTCTAGCCCAACCACGTTCTTTCACCTCCTTCATGTGTACTTTGCGTAATTTCTTTATGCTTAGTTTTTAATGATGCTGCTTTTCATCTTCCCAATTTTTTTTCTCGTCGATATCATGAAAAGTTCATCTAAGAGTGGTAAGCAAACCTCTCTTCAGGCAGCTACCCCCCAAGTCAGACCGGTCAACTATGCTAACATCTTCGGTGATTCAAGCAGGGTGGAGCAGCCTGTAGCTCTTCCTCGGCCACTGGCCCCTTCTCGGCCAGTGGCTCCCCTTCAACCTGTGGCTCCTTCTCAACCTTGATTGATTACCACACTACCTGGCCGGGTTCCTCTCCCCGCAGGGTTCAAGGCTCTTCTCACTGATGAGTCCTTCCCTTCATTGCTGCTTGGTGTTGACGAGCTCCCCTATCTCAGCCAGTCACTCGGGACGAAGTGTTGGACCTATGAGTCCTCCACCATATCAAATCTAGAGAGTTCATGACACATGTTCCTAAAGTTTCACCAGACACTGGACAAACTGCAGGGGAGATTACAGTATACATGTCCCACTTTGCTGCAGGTCTGACCCTTCCTATGGACCCCTTCTCCTAATTTTACACATGGACCAGATCGAGGGGTACTACCACTGTGTACCTGTGTCCGATCACCAAGCGCCCTCAACTTTTCAGATGTGAGTCTGAGAAGGAGGAAAAGAATTGGCGACGTCATAAGTTCTATGTCAGGTCTCGTCTGGGCTTCAGGTTCTCTAGTTAGCTGTTGAAGCCTAAGGATGCTTCGATCACCACCAAGGGTACTGCTACCTTGGGTTCTTATGACCATGCGACTTTTGACATTCTCATCAAGGAGCTACCCCCTGACTTGGGGTATGGCATGCGCTTCCTTCTGAAGGCCCCAGTTCAGTACTTTGCGGGGGTGGCTAGGCACCCTCACTCTGGTGTTACCCCTATCCTGCACTTCCTTCTGAAGGCCCCAATTTAGTACTTTGTGGGGGTGGCTAGGTTCCCTCACTCTGGTGTTACCCCTATCCAGAGCCCCGTCAGATGGATCAGAGACTTTTCATGGCCCATCCATGGCAATATGTCTGACCCTGTATGGAAGAGCCAATGTGAGAAGAAGAAGGGAGGCTGCACATGCCCCCAATTGAAATTGAAATCTCTCACATGAGTAAGTCTTCTTCTTTCTCTTGTGATTTTTGAATTATGCCTTGTTCCCTTATGTGATTTTATTCTTTCCTCTTGCCAACCGCAATTTAGAGGGCTTGGTCCCCCAAGTGGAGGTAGGATCGCAACTTGTTGGAACTTCAGAGTAGATGGAAGGTGTTAGAGGGTTGCAAGGCGTATGCTATCTCCTAGCTCCCTTGTCTCAACTCTCAAGTGCTAGACTCTGCTCCTCAGAAGAAGCGTAAGCGGCCTGCTAAGGAGGTTCCTATTGGACAGAGTGTCACCAGCGTGGAAGAGGTTCATTCATCGGCGTCCTTAGCAGGGGAGGTTACGACCGAACCCATGGTGGGTGAGGAGGCCGAAACTGCTCCTTCTACTGTGGAGGAGTATTTGCCCACCTCTCCTTTCATCGAGACGAACCCTCAGCCTCCTTCGGTCTCTGAGGTTGTTGGTACTCCGGGTTACATTGCTGTTATAGAAGATGGGGGTCCCGACTTCAAGATGCCTGATGTCTTAGTTGGCGAGTATCTACCCGATCTCTTGGAGAAGACTCTTGCTTACAATGGCCCTTCTCATATCTTCGTTGAGCTGCGGTCCCGCTTGAAGCAAATTGACAACTACACTCAAGTGGTAACCCTCTACCTTTTTCCCTTCCGTCTTTAACTGAACTGCTCCTCATATTAATCCTCTACTTCATTTCTGTTATAGATTGCGGATGTTAGGAACCATTCCATCAAGGACTTGGTGAAGCTTGAAGGCATCTACAAGTCCACGTCACTCCTTGCGGCCAAGGTGGTTGAACTTGAAGAGGAGCTAGCTAAGGAGCGGGAGAACTCTCGTATCCTCCAAGCTAAGCTAGCAGCCTCTAAAGATAAGCAGAGGAAAGCAAATTTCAAGAGCTGCAAGGCGCATGCCAAGTTTGGCAGAGTATCTACAACCCTTCAGAACATGGAGGTCGAATGTGAGAAGGTAACTTCTCTCCCCCTGTCTTTTTGTTTGCCTATCTCTTCAAGTGTGCTAAATTGTTTTTACTTGATTTTCAGCTGACTGTTGAGCTAGCTGAGGCGCGAGCATCCCTAGCTGCTATCTTAGCTCCATTTCTACCTTCTGATGGTCGGCTGACTGCCTGAGCTAAGTAAGGTGATCAATACCTCCAACAGATTGAGCCGGATGCTCGCCTTGGCGTGTCCCAAGGCAAGAAGGAGGCTATCCGGGTGGCCATGTCTTTGGGGCACTTGGATTGCGTCACTGCGGAGGAGGTGTACAAGACTCATTCTTTCCACCCTTCTACTCGACCTTATAGTTTTTTTGTGCCTTATTCTCGCGAGAAGTATATCAACACGCGAGAGTATGATAGGTGTGGCTACATCGAGGAGTCGACCCCATGGGTAGCTGAGGAGTACGACCCTACCATGAACTTGGAGTTCAGATACGCGGGCTATTGCTCCACTCCCTACATCTCCGCTGAGTAGATCGCTCGTAAGGAGGATGAGCAATGGAAGAATCCTGCCTGACATGCTCAGATGGATAGCATTATTGGACCCCCAAGGGAAGGGTCTGAGCGATTTCGTGTGAGTGACTCGTACTCTCAGATGCCTCATTCTCCCGACCTTTCTTTCAGTTAGCGTAGCGTAATGTAGCGTAGTATAGCTTAGACTAGCTCTTGATACTTTGAAATTTTGGCATTATGTATTTTTCACACTTAGTGAAATAAAGTCTTTGTTTACTCTAATCTTGCATCTTTCTTTTACTTCTTGCATGATTTGCAAACTTCAAAATTTTTTGGGGGGTCCTCCTACAAACCGCGGCTTGGGAGGTGTGACTGACTACCCAAGGGTTCGCCCCCTGGGTCTCGGCTTCAATTTGCTCGGCCCCATGAGGGGTTCAGCCTCCCGAGTCCGCTCCTTAGGGGTCATCCTTTGGAGGATCTGCCTCTGGAAGGTCCTCCTCTAGAGAGTCTTCCTTTGGAGGTTTCGCCTCTAGAGGGTCCACCTTTAGGGGTACGCCCCTTAGGGGGTACACTTCTTGCTCTGCCCATCCGAGTACCCTCCGAATAGTTGCTAGTTTAGCAGGTTATCCTCAGGCAGAGTTTGTCAACTACTTAGTAGGCTACCCTCCGAGTATCTGTTTCATTAGTAGGCTATCCTTAGACAAACTTTATCAACTGCCTAGCAGGCTACCCTCCGAGTAGTTGCTTCTTCAGCAGGCTGCCCTCAAGCAGACTTTATCAACTGCCTAGCAGAATACACTCCTACTAGCTGCTTCTTTAGTAGACTTCCCTCAAGCAGATTTTATCAACTTCCTAGCAGGCTACCCTCCGAGTAGCTGCTCCTACAACAGGCTGCTCTCATGCAAACTTTCAATTTACTTGGCGGTTTTTTGGGACGCCATTCCTCCCTGCCCGGGGCAGGGTTTCAGTCACTCCCTGCTTGGAGGTGGGGTTCGGCCACCTCTGCCTCTTGGTGGTTTCAACCACACCTCCACGGAGTGAGGCCGGGTCCCTCTTGCCAGCCTTTTTTTGGCCTTCTCTTTCAGCCGGGCCTTCCCTATGTGGGACTCCTCTGGCTGTTTAGAAGAGTTGTCTGCCCCTCAGAGTCTGACATTTTCCATCCTACGGGTTAAGCTACTTCTTGGTAGCACCCTTACTTCCAGTTAAAACCTTAGACAAGCTGCCTGGTTGCTTGGCGAGCTACCCTCCACGTAACTTCCCTTTAACAGTCTGCCTTCGGGCATGTTACTTAGCGCCACGACACTCTGCTCCTGGGCAGGCTGCCTGACTCTTTGGCGAGTTACCCTCCGAGTAGTTGCCTAACTGCTTAACCCAACAAGCCACTTTTGAGCGTCTTCTTCTCGCGAGACTGGGGGTGTTCTTTATTCGCATTTTAGGATCCCTCATACTCAGAGGAGTTTATGCTTGAACGATGGTCAGTGGGGACCTAGTTTGTTACCTTCCTATAATTGCAAAAAAATCATTGAAGTGAAAATTATATTAAATTTCACACGTGTGAGATTTAAATTAAATTAATAACATATTTTTAGTTTAATATTGTGCAACGCACGAGATTTATACTAGTATAATTAATTGAGTGCGAAAAGTAACAAGTCTCATAACCCCAAATATATAATACTCTTTCCATCCTAAAATGAGTGTCATGTTTCATCTTAACTAGGGAGAGAACTCGTGCGATGCACGGGTGTACATAGAATATTAGTTATTTTCCTATAAATTTTTTGTAAAATTTACTTAATGGATTATAAAAGTTAGAAACAATTTTCGAATGTTGAATTAAAGTAAAATATCATTGAGTTGATAACACATGTTGTGGCTCAAAAGACACTAATAGATTGTGACTTAGTTGTCAACACCGGTTGAGTTTATGGAAGATCTCTTGGATTCGTTTTTCACTAAACACATACATAAAAAAGAGTAAGAGTTTATAATTGTAACAAAATTTGGGAAAAACTAAACTTGTAATTTACATACACAAAAAAAAAAAACTAAAAACTTCATCAAATATGTCAAATTGAGATTAGTTCAAATTCATTTGTGCATACTCATCATCTTCACAAACTATTCCATATAAAACTTTAAACAACTATTGTCTTAAACTAAGAAAAATAATAAGTTATAAATTGTAAGATGAAGATTTGGTTGTCCCACATCGAAAAGATATGAGAAACATGTAGTGAATAGCTAGTATATAAAGTTGGCATTGTGTCCCACATTGAAAAAGTGAAGAAATCCTTGAGAGATGAATCACTATATAATGCTTAGTCTTCTCTTATTTTTATAATGTGAATTAGTGATTGCTATTAGTTATTGTTATTAATTATTAGAAAATTGTTTGTAATAATTTTCTCACCAAGTTTAACACATATATACGTAGATTTGAGGTAAACTTATAGTTTCTTTTTCTGTGATTCATAAAAGAGACTTAGTTACTTTAATGATAAATATTCAAACCCAAGATTTACTATTAAAAAAAACAGTTTTATGCAATAAGATTTCCAATTAAGTATCTTCAACCCTCAAAGGACACCAAAAGTCAACTCCAAATTTCCCAAAAATCAATGAGGGCGAGCTTATTACCTGAAAAATCAGTGAGGGTGAAGCTTCGAGCGAAGATTCCAACGAAGCAGTATGTGGACGAGCTCCGGCAAAGTCCTAGTAGGGTTTAGGTAACAAAAAAAAATTAGAGTTAATTTATGATTTAGGGAAACAATACAACAAAAAACTCAATTTTCATTTAAATCGGAGAAAAACATAAAGCCCAAACTAATTTTCATAAACAAAAACCCTAGCTAATTTCATTGAAACGGAAAAGGAAGGGCGTCGGACGAAACTCACTTGATACCGAGAAGAGCAGAGCCACCAGACGGAGAAACGACGCGAACAGAAAGAGAGGCTTGGAGCATCCCCGCCGTTGACGAGCGGAGGCCGATTTAGCGTGGAATCGTCGAGAGAAGTGGGGGCCACTGGAGTCGGACGAAAGAGGGGCGTCAGAAGAAGAGACCACTGCTCGGAATGGGGCCACCGTCGGAGAGAGAGGAGAAATCGACGAGAGAGAGAGTAAAAAATTGTGGAATTTCGAAACAGAGGAGAGAGAGAAGTCTGGAAAATATATATATATAAGGGATTTTTTTTGCGACGGATATGAAATTTGTCGCTAATCTGTCGCTAAAATCGAGAGTAGCGACGGATAACAAATCCGTTGCTAATTTATATTTTAGCGACGGAAAAATGGTCTGTCACTAACACATTCAATTTCTTGTAGTGTTCCTTCCATTATGGGAATAGGATTTATCTATCCTCTAGGGAGGGGTGGGGTGTCCCCAAGGTCACCACACCCGCTGGTGAGGCCGAGTGGAAATCAAGGGTCCCACCCGCTATGCCTTATGACACGATGACCATAGAATGTCTCCTCAACCATCTTCCAACAAGGAAGGCCTATTGCGCTAGGTTCCTCCTTCGGGACGACATCCAATTGTACTCTGGGGCCCGCCGATTGGGCTAACCCACTATTAAACCCATCCTCTTACTTACCCCCAACCAGAGGAACATGCTCTAGAGGATCCATGGGTTGATTTTCCATCCCGTTTTCACAAATGAATGTCGGGTTTGCCCGTGTTCTAGGGTAGAGAAGTACATCGGAGGTAATTTGGGTCCATTATTTGCTCCAATCTTATTTATGGGACACTTGTCTTTGACTGATCTTGATTGTTGAGATAAATTTTTCTTAAGCTGCATATTGACTCACATGCTTTTCTTGCAGCATAGTCTCTATTCCTAGCCTCCTAGACTAAGGAGGGTCGCCGAAAGTACGAGTGTAAGGCCGAGGAAATGAGGATACGGTTAGGTGACCTTGAAGTTCTCCATGGAAATCCTCTAGAGAAGGAGCCCTACCTCCAAAGCCAACTGGAAAGAAGCCTAGTAGGAAAGGTGGGGAGGTTTTTGCCACTCCTGAAAAGAGAAGGAGGAGACCTTCGCATGGAAAAGGGTCCTCGGGGGATGCTCGCCCCTCAAAACTTTGTGGGATAATGGGGAGAGCGAGGCTCCCTGAGTAAGCGGTTTAGGCCACTCCGCTGACAGCTTTGCCCTCAGGCCCTCCGCATGGTAGCGAGAGGATGGGGAGGGTGGCTTTTCCTGCACCGGCCCAGCCTCGAAGGCATCTGGTGGGCATTTAGGATGACATCGGGGATGAGGAGGAGCCCCTGGCCCGCATTGCTATCTTCGAGGGAGAAACAGGAAAAGAAGTAGCCTCTCGTCGGGAAGTGATTGTTGAATGGAAGGACGATATGGCGACTCCGGCTCCTTTTATGGGACGCGGTAGAAAGGAGGTCCCCCTTTACATGGTGGATGATGATGAAGAGGAGGAGGAGGAGATGGATCTCAACGCAGACCTTTCTCTAGGATCTGAAAACACCTCAGAGGACCAGGTCTCGCTGAGGGCTTTGCCGGATAAGAAAAAGGTTGGATCCTCTTTGTTCCTTGAATAGGAGTTAACTCGGGAGCTTGGGGGAATTTATTGCGTTATGTAAACTCTCATTCGCTCTGCTAGTGGCTATCTTGAGAGGAGTGAGAGCAGGGAAATGGGGGAGCGCACGACAATGGGGCCGCACCCAGATGCATTGTTGGTCGTTCTCCCCGACACTGAGACGGAGGGACATGCCGAGGGAGGTCCCGTGAGGGTGGAGGCCATGGATGTGGTGGTGGAGAAGGTGATGGGAGAGGGTGCCCAAGAGGAGGATGGGGGTGCCACGGATGCTGAGCCTATAAGGGCACAACCCCATCTTGTGGCCGAAGCTGCTGAGGAAGTAGGAGAGGTTGGGGGGCCAAGGGCGCCCCTGCTGATTTTAATGTGGTCCCGTCCACAAGGTATGCCACTGATGTTTCTTCTACCGGTGGAGTTCCGCTCTTTTCTTTAGGAGTGAATCATGAAGTTGACGTCTCATTGGTGAAGGCAGCCCTAGAGTCGAGGGGCCACTAGGAGTCGCTCTCGGGGATAAGGGAGCTCCACGAGCTTCTGTTCAGGGTGAGTAATTCCTCTTTTACTCATATCTTCTGCATGATTTATTTCACTATTTTCTAATGATTTCCTTCGGCTTTCTTTGCAGGTTACTGGCGTGGCTAGGGGGATGGGGGAGGCTGTGTCCACCTACAACAAGGGGTTGTAGGCCAACGAGCACTTGAGTAGGGAATAAGCTTTATCAAGTTCTTGCCATATCCGAGACACCATTCAACAGTACGAGGAGGAGAAGCTGGCGATGTTATAGGAAGCCAGGGAGTGCAGGGGCAAAATTGATACTCTTCAAGCCCGAATTGCGTCTCTTGAGAAGGAGCCTTCCTCTACCAATCCCGCTGAGGCCATTATCGAGTAGGACGTTCATATAATTACATTGCGGGCCTATCGGGAGAGGGTCCTGGGGGCAATTGAGGTGCAGATGGGTGCCCTCAAGGGGCGGGTCAAAGATTATGAGAAAAGGAAGGGAGACGAGGTTCGACGGATAAAGGTAGAGCTCCGAATGAGGGATGAAGAGCTCCAAAAAAAAGATTATGAGCTCCGGGAGAAAGATGAGGATCTTCGAATGAGGGATAATGAGCTTCGGATGAAAGATGAGAAGCTTTAGGAGGTGACGACAAGAATTGAGTGGAAGGATGATGATCTACAAAGGAAGGAGGCAAAGATCCAAAATAAGGATGAAGAGCTTCAGAGAAAAGAGGAGGATTTGTAATCTTCCCAACTGGCCCTCGTGAAGGTAACTTTCGTGTCCTCGCATTTAACTTTTCGTGTTCTGTCCTCGGTTGTTGTTTTAGTATTTTTCTCCTTTCTTTGGGTTAACATTTCTTCGTCTTTTTGTTGATCAAACAAGGGGGCTCTGGATTCTTTGAATCGCCGCCCATCCCCGGTGCGTAGGGGAGCGGGGACCTCAATGCCGAGGATTCTACAGGAAGCTCGAGCAACTACTCAGCTTCAAGGGTTCCTGGCGATCGAGAGCAACTTTGGGAAGGCCAAAAGGCATTGTAGTGCCCTCCACATTGCCATTGGGGATGGCGTGGGGAAAGAGAAACTTTGCGAGTGGCATCTCGCTTCCTCTTCTCTCCAGGATTTGAGGAGGTTCCATCCCTGGTTCCCCTTTAGTCTGGAGGAGATCCTCATATCCCAGGAGTATGACTCCCAAAAAGCTGGGAGCGAGCCTTGGGTGCGTCCCTACATTGATCCCTCTCAAACTTTCAAGGGCCTTTATGGTAGGAGCATCTACGTCCTCCCCACGATGGATGAGATAGAGCGCCTTAAGTCTTCGCGCAAGGTGGATGCGGTCTGGATGGAGCAATACGATGCGTTGGTGGGGCCTGCCGAGGAATTGAACGATCTTTTGAAAGACTATATATGTCCGCTGGCAAGTGTACCAGTGTCGTCAAGTAATAATAAAACGAAATCCTAAAAGTCTGAGTATTGATCCATAGGGAATGTTTCGTGGTAACTCAAGATTTAATGTTTGGATAATCGAAGTACGAACAATAAAAGTAAACAGTTCACTGGAGAAGAGTTTGTTTATAAATCTACTTGAAAACATAAAATAAAGAAACAGATTTGAACATAAAAAGAGATGTACATGATGTAATTGATATGAGAAACGAGTTATGAGGCTACTGACCCTTTTAAGTACTTTTTCCTTTTTTTTGCTATTCAGCCTTACAAATACACAAAGGCCCTATATAGTGGTAGGGTACACCCTGACTTATCCTGAATGCCAGGGAAATGGTCCCCAATAATATGTGTTCAATAAAACACAAGTTGCATCCTAAGGAATGTTACCGCCTGGGATCACATACAGTCTTGCATGAAGCTGACAACATAGCACGCAGAGAGTGTCCATCAGTGAAGATGCGATCGCTCAACCTCATGGTTTGATCCATATAATATCCCCAGTTATGGGAGATACATAGTACCATCATTTGCATGGGTGATCAAATCACACACAAGCATTACGCTTCGCAAACCAGAGAACAAAACTAAATAACAAAGTACTAAAGCAAATATAGGTTTACCTCATTTCCTGAATCATCAACTACATCTCTCCCAAATGGGAGTTTAGCTCCTCTTGTTTATAGACAAACAATAGA
>JAYMTK010004093.1:0-11501 GCA_036897405.1 Pelargonium myrrhifolium | reverse complement strand
TCAAATTTTTTAAAATCATGTGCAATGCACATGATGAAAGATAGTAAAATTCTATACAAATTAATGGACTGAATGAGAGGCGAATTCTATAAGATATTTAAAAATTACAAATATATGTTCGACATAGTGAATGACAAGATGTGTCAAATACAAAATAGTCTTATGTAATCAAAGAAAGAAAGAGTGATATTAACAACAATTAGTGATTAGGGTTGTGGCCAAATGGGAGAAGGCGGAGCTGGGTTTGAGGAGGTCAGGTCTGTGGTTGGCAAATCGGGACGGAGTGACACATGAAAAGGAGAAGGAGATCAAGAAGATTTGTGATTGGGCGCTAGACTCAGATTCAATGGTTCGGAAAACGAAAAGGGTCGTGGAGGGGCTTGACATGCTTGCAGGTTGAGAGAAGGATGGAGGCGGCAAGAGGGAGGTAGTCGGCGGGTTTCATGTTTTTCTAGTTATTTTTGGCTTTTTTGGTTTAGTTTGGATTTTGTGTTTTGTTTGGATTTCTTTAGTTTGTTTCGCTGTTTTTGCTTGGACATGGTTAGTTTGGTTGGATTGCTTGTTTTGGTTTGTCGGTTCATTCTTGTTTGGGCCGAGTCGGATGTGGCATTGAGCCTTTTAGTGTGGCTTTTTTGGCTCCAAGTTCCCATGTTAGGGTTGGAGTGTGACTTTTGAAGAAGAAAAAGTTACTCGTGTCCTATGGATCTTCGAGGAGAGTTGTTGGTCATCCCTCCTCTCTGGACCGAGATATAAGTGTGATTCGCTTGTACCTTTATATCTGTGAACGACAAGTTTAATACAAGTTCATTTTGGTGTCAAAAAAAAAAAACAGCAATCAGTGATTAGAATAGAAGGAATCGTCTGATGGAAAACTAGTATGAGAGTTGCTCCATGGAATCAAAACTCATTAAACAAAAAACAATTATAGGACCCACTAATTATTATGATATACAACTGCACAACCCTAATCCACAAAAAAGACCAAAAAGTAAATGATGTCAAATCCTCTGTTTCTGTCCTCTCTCTCTGCAACTCCTCACTCTACTCCTTCCCATTTTTCTCTCTTTAAAATACCTTTTTGAACCTTTCTTTTAGCTTTTCACAAAGAAACCATGAGAACCCACATAAATTTCTTCTAGGGTTTCTCCACTTTCAGCTTCACCTGCACCTCCTACTCCTCTTCCCACCCCTTTTTGCTCTGCTTTCCCTCCTCCTCCTCAACCGCCACAATCTTCCAGGTTTGGTTGCTCAGCTCTTCTCCATTTTTCTATTTCTTTGGCTTGCTCTGTATTTTATGCTTCTGCTGTGGAAAGAGACCAAGAGCAAAACAAAATCTGGGTCGCAAAGAGAAAAATAGAAAAGAGGGAGGAATAATTTTAGCTTTTTTTGGAGACTTGTCTGTGAAGCAATTTGCGTTGAACGAACGTGATCTAATCTACTGGATTAATGGGTCTGCTTAAAGACTCCAACTTTTTGTAACTCTCTCTCCATTGCCGGGACTTTTTTTGTAATTTCCGGTGGATCTCTGCCATGGATGCACAAGCTTAGTTGAAAGCTTGGATGGGGTCGGCAGTATTTCACCAGTACATAGTTGGGAAGTACGATTCTAGATCTTCTTGTGCTCTTTTTGCAAGAGACCCGTGAATGAATAGGGACTTTTTATTAGAGGGTAGATCAAGCTTTTTTGATATGGGTTGCAAGTACATTGATGATTTAACATTTCTTTGCTTGAGAAGTGAAGAGCTTCGGGTTTTCAGTAATGGTTATCAATAGCGAAGATCTGGTGCTATAGGCTTAGATTTGATGCAGTTTTGAGGAGGGCGTTGTTTTGTTTGTTGATTGAATTATGGAGGATATAGGGCTATTTAAGCAAGGTTGGAAATGGCTGCTATTGAAGAAACAGACATACTCTGTTGCCCGGACTAAAGTGAGCATTTTGAGGGAAAAAACTGGGATGTTTGTGGAGCGGCATTGGCCGATGGTATGCAGAGTGTTCTCGGGGATCGGGAGGTTTGTTTGGTTTCTACTGATTCAATGGAAGGACTCTACTGTGAGGGGTTTCTGGTCGCTTGTTGGGTTGGGTTCAGCTGCCTTGCTTGTCATAATGTGGAGTTGTTTTATCAGTTTGACATCAATGTCTTGCTTGATTTATCTGCTTCTTAGCATGGTAAGTTTTTTCATCCTTTCTTACATATGCACTTTTAGATTTTGGGAGTTGGGATTTTTGTTTGTTATTTCCCTTGGATCATTATGTTATACAATTATATTAGTGTCAGTTTTCGGGTATCTTTGAGACAGATCTTTAATTCTGTCATGCCATAAGTGAGGAAAATGCTTACCCTGCCTCATTAGGGTACTATGATCTGCATTTACTTCACAAATCATAAGTGCTCTTGGGGTTTGAACAATCAAAGCTCTCGGCCAAAATTAGGAGCTAGCTAGGTTAGTATCCTGTGGATAGTTTTTAAATGTTTGAAGCATCCGAGTTTCCTGTAAACTATAGTAAGAAAGTTATGGAATCAAAAATCATGTAAAATAATGATGATCATATCATTAATTATCTATGTATTCATTATAAACATTTAAAGCCTTCTTCAACGTGAAAATATTTTACATATTTTGTACCAATAAGCTCCATGCTCTTTCTTCCCCATTTGAAGGAACCAAATCAAAGTGCTTAGAGAAGGTAGACTGCCTGAAACATGGTTGTTTGGTTGCAATTCTAGACATACTTTCCTTTCCTGGAACTAAGAGTCTTTTTACTTCCTAATTCATATCAAGCCAGGATTTTAATTATATTTTTTAATTCAGAATTCTATTTGAGGCTTGGGGTTGTTACTTTTACAAAGGCTCCTTGTTGGCAGCCCTCTTAAATCGTGGTTGTTTGATGGAAATTGTAGCCGCACTTTCCTTTCTTGGAACTAGCTGTCCTTTTACTTTCTAATTTGGTAGCCATGATTTTATTTATTTTTATTGAGAATTCTTTTTGGGGCTTAGTTGTTACTTTTCATGTGCTTCTTATTTCTTGCGTCATCTTTGTGGGCCTTTTTTATTATTGTGTAGACTGTTGATACCTTTTTCTATCCATGGTTTTGCATTTCTTTTTCTTAATGCTTATAGCCCTTTTGATAACAGCGGATGCGAAACTTATGTAATAGGAAACTTCAAGAAGTAAAAGTTTTAGATGGGTATTCACTGGGTGGGTAGCATCGAGGTGATGGGATAATGACATAATGTAGAAGTTTCCAAAATTAATTGCCATTGACATTTGGCCAAATATTTCAGGGAGCTGCTGGAGCTGCTGTTCAGTACCTGGGCTACACTCCTGGTCTTTTTATTGTAGGTCTCTTCGCTATTTTGATTTTGTGGATGTTTGCTAACTTCTGGATAACAGGGACATTGTTCATAGTTGGAGGTATGAGTTAGATTCTTTCATATCAAAGGGTGAATTTTGAATTTCTGTTGTAGTATGCTTTGATTTAGTCGTCCTACTTCATAATCTGTATATTTTTCTTGCTATAGTGGAAGTTTTTGAGGATAGTCTACCCATTGCTATGATGATACTGTTTGCAGGGATTGCTAGCTACATTGATCATAACTTCACAGGCCCTATCTTATTGCTTCCATTCTCATTGTGACATGTAACAAGTCTACTTGCTTTTGATTAACCTGTTTAGAGGCTGAGAGCTTATAGTTGGTGACTTCACATGCCTGTATTAGTAAATATGTCAATTCATCAATTTGGGTCTCATAGTAATATAGAGTGGATGGATGCATTAAAAGGAACATATGCTTAGACAATCCAACTAGGAAAATGTGTTGTGTATAAGAGTAAGAGAAAGCGAATGAAATGTGGTAATAATGAAGTCTAATCACCTATTCAATTGTAATGCACTTTCCTAGAAGGGGAAAAAAAAAAACTCAAGGAAGCTGTACAAAAGATGTCAACTTGAAAAGTGGGGTCTGTTATACAAAAATTCAATCTTGTACTAAGCAATCAACACATCTCAGAAGTGTAATTACTTGTATCCATTTTTCTAATGGTAATATAAGATGAAAGCGTATTAAGAGCAAGTTCCATGATTTTTCAATGTCAAGGGAAGTGACAAGCAAGGAGAAAAGAACCACAATTATTGTTTTATTGTTGGGCCTAAATGAAAGTGGTAGGGGTGAAGGACTCAAAACAATACAAAGAAAACATCATTTAATTTTTTTTTTTGAATCTACGAATTAAAATCAATTTGCAATTCTTGCAAATTGATTTTATGATGCAATTTGCTGGCTTAAATTTTGATGGTTCTGTTCTTTATGTTGAACAGGGGATTCATAATTACTTCTAAGTGGCTCTCATCTTCTTACTCAACCTCTTAATACATTCCCGTTCCTTACTGTGCAAATGCAGGTTATTTGTTCTCCCTAAATCATGCGCGATTGGTGGTCTTAATAGCGACGATATATGCCATCTATTGTGTTAAAGTTCGAGTTGGATGGTTTGGTGTTTTCCTCTCCATTAACCTAGCATTTTTGTCAAATGATGTGTTCAATTATTCGCTCAAATGGTGTGATAATGTGAGAGAAAGTGCACATTTCGAAGAACAGAAAGAACCGGAAACAGTTACAGAAGAGGAGTTCTCCGGAGATTGTGAATTCTCAATTCCTCCTGATGAACCTGAAACGATACATCCATGTAAATCATCCAGCAAACCAACTTCTACTACATCTATTATTAATAACCATGCAGAGGCTTCTGCAAGCAAAGTGGTCAGAGAGGAGACGAATTCAATTGATGAGATGAAAAGGATACTAGATAGTCTTGATCATTATGAGGCTTTAGGATTTCCTCGCCAAAAAAAAATTGATGTTGCTTTGTTAAAGAAGGAATACCGTAAGAAGGTAATATCCTTTGTTGAATGCATAAGCATGCTTTGTGTAACCAAAAGTTAGTTGGACTAGTTATTTTTAGTTCTGATGTGGTATAGCAGTACTTTGAGCAGTGTGTACTAGATGCAAAATTATTATGTGCATGTATGTCTTGAGTATAGTACTATAAGTAAACGTATGAATCAATTAGTCGTGCTTCTATGCTATGACACGGGAATCCACTTTTGATCTTTGACTCAAAATTGTTCTTGCCTGCTAAAAGCTTCAATTTATTCTGTATTTATTTATTTTGCATACTTAGTGTTTCTTCATTGACCTTATTTCTCTTGTGTAGGCCATGCTTGTGCATCCTGATAAAAATATGGGAAGTCCAATAGCAAGCGATTCATTTAAGAAACTTCAATGTGCATATGAAGTGAGTGGCTTGACATAAATTGCTATTCCATGAATTGTTTTGGGTTAGCTAATCACCATAGAGTGTTTCTGTATTGTAAATTGAACAGCTTTGTGATTCCAGTACCTTATTTTATTTAAAATGGTACATTTTCAGGTTCTTTCTGATTCTGTGAAGAAGAGAGATTATGATGAGCAATTAAGGAAAGAAGAATCCAGGAGTAGGAGTGTTTGTCAGACGTCTCATAGTTCTAGTCAGGTAATATCAAACGTTTGGTTGTTAGTCTGATTATCAGTAAGCTAGAAGTTTTTTCCACTTGAAAAGCTTGTTCTGGATGAACTTCATCATAAAACCAGCAAGCTTTTGCAACATTGTTCATCGTATTGGTTTAATATATGGCTGTTAATTGTCAAATAAAACCCTTCCATATATTGTGTGGTTTTTTCTCTAGTGTATCAGTCTTATCCATAAAGTAATAAATGTATGGGTTTTCTCCCTTGGCAAAATGGAAATTCTTACACTACTTGTGAATTTCCATTTCACCTATTAGTGAAGATAAGTTATTCAAGTAGGTTGATGTGAATCGGAAAAACAAAAGGCTAAAATAAGGTGGATGGGTCTGAGTAGATCATGGAAAAATGTCTATTAATCAAGCTTATTCTTGATCATGCAATGGCTTAAGGCTTGTATCCATAGTTATCCAAACCATCTTATCAATTTATATTAAATGCTTTGCTGCCCTAATTAAGTTTATTAACTAGTGCACTTGAACATTTAAGCTAGAAAATCATATAATGGTTCTCTTAACATAAGCAGGAACGTTCAGATTATTGCTCTGAAGAGTCAAGGCGTATACATTGCACAAAGTGCGGCCATTCACATATATGGGTGTGTACCAATAGGACTAAGGCTAAAGCAAGATGGTGCCAGGTTTGTCATCTTGTGTTAATGTCTTGTGCTCTCTTTCTGCCAAACATCTTTTGCTTTCTGTTGTATGAGTTTATGAGTGGTTGCCTCACCAGGATTGCTGTCAATATCATCAAGCTAAAGATGGAGACGGGTGGGTCGAATACAAGGGCTCATTGGTATTTGACAGGCCTCAAAAGGTAACTTCCTCTAAAGTAATAACACATATCATTTGCTGTTGGATTATTACCATTCAGTTATAATGTCCAAATTTTAATCTTTCCTGATTATTCATTGTCAAATGTCACTAACATATAGTTGGGTGTTTTATTATTAGAAGGGGATTTTGACTTCTACAATTAAAGTTCAGGCTGTAGTTATCTTAATTAACATAGCTCGTTCAGGGTGCAGTTAGGCAGTCAGCACAAAACACCAAATGCTTTATACAAATATGGTTTCATTATGTAGTTGTGCAGTTTGCAAAATTATCTTCTGTTAGAGTCCTGGAAGGCAAGAGATATATTTTCGCCTTATGCTTCGGAAGTTACTGAAACTTGCTGATAGTAATAGAGGAAAGTTAAACAGTCTGAAACAATGTAGCAAAATTTGTAATTGCATAATTGCAGAGTAGAAAAAAAAACAAGGGAGAGGAATGATATAGTGGGCATATTCTAGACAATGCAGACAAAATCTGCCATTAGAGTCTTGTGTCCTTAGAAACTGACTTTTTTTTTTTCATTCTCTCTTGAATGCTTGGGGCAACCTTCCTGTCTATAAACTAGATCTAGTGATGCCATGGGAAAGCATTCTATTTCATGCTTGACCAAGCTACAGTTGGTGAGGGGAACAACCTTGCGATGACACTCTTATACATTTTTACCAACATGCATGAATAGTGGTCTGGTGGAAGAATGTTGTCTGGTTAAACATGTATCGGGGATGAGTGCCATCTTTCAAGGGTTTAAAGATCATAACCAGCTGCTTCTCTATGTCCATCACTTTTGTTCTTATGGTTCAGGAAGGAAATATATGACGTCACATTTCATGACTAGCTATGTGAATCCTTCTCTATTTACAGTACTTTGACAGCTGTACATTGCCATTATGTTCACTGGTTTGTTTTATTATTTTCTAGGTTGAAATACCCCGAGCATTTGTCTGTGCCGAGAGCAAAGTCTTTGATGTGTCAGAATGGGCTATCTGTCAGGTCAGTTATCCATAAATACAACATTTTTTATAACCATGTAGTTGTGATGAATTTTTAGATTTGGATTTGTGGTATTGCTATGCATCCCTCCATTCCCATTTCTCAATACATGCATTATTTCATCTTTTCATATATTGAATTGGCTTAAAGTATGAAGTTAGGAACGTCAAGGTATGTGATATGGATCATTTGGGGTTTTCTATCCATGCTGATAACTATTAGAGCCTAATTGAACAGCAGCTACAATGATAGTTATATCGGTGAAACTGTTGGCAGACATTTTTATCTACTTGTTTTAGGCGTTATCCAATTAGTAATTGTCCAAGCAAACATATTTTCTGGAAAGAGAGGGTACCAATGCAATGTTATTGTGGCGTGGGCCGAATATAGCTTTACTTTGGAATCAGAATACTAAATATCTGTTTGTGCATTCAGTTCCATCTTCAGTGTCTTAAATCTTGTATGTGCCTTTGCAGGGAATGGCTTGCAGGCCCAATACTCATAGACCCAGCTTTCATGTAAACATGGTTGGTTTGGAGAAGTCAACACAGCGGTCAAGCTCAAGCAGATTCCCTTGGGATTTGGATGCGGAAATGATGGAGGAAGACGAAGAATTCGAGTTGTGGCTTCAGCAGGCTCTGGCGTCGGGTCTTTTCTGTGAGACATCCAAAAGGAGAAAGAGCTGGAGTCCTTTCAATAAGCTAAATCAGAAGAAAGGGAAGAAGCAGTGGCGAAGATCATCATACGACTGAATGTGTTTTTTCTCTTGCTTGAAGATTCACCTTTGAACGACAAAAAGAAATGCCTTATCTGGTCAGGATCGAGCTTAGAGAAGAGTACTTAGCACTGACTTAAGGTTTCTGATTAACTCATCAGAAACAGATGAGAGGAGCCAGGAGGGTGGGGGTGGACCAATTTCTTGTAAATAGATTGAAATCTTTTGCTTAACCACTGTAGCATAAAATCAGTTATGTTCTTGTCCCATTTTGAATTTTGTTTTTCCAATGTAAACAAAAGAATTCACTGAGAGAACAAAACTGATGGATGTGCCCTTCCTTGTACATCAATGATCAAGTTATGAACTTGTTAATTTGAAACTATGCAATTGTAATAAAAAGAAAAGAAAAAAAGAAGTAGATGTAAAGAAAAGAACACTTCTCATTGATGGCGTCATGAATTTATTCATAAAATAATGTACTAAAATATGACAAGAATTTGTCATGAAAATGTTCCTTATATTCCCATGGTTTTGCCTACACCTTGTTTAATCTGTTCTTTAGTCATTGAGTAAAGTTTTGATCTTTTACCATGGTCTCCTCTATCTGGCTATAAAATTGCTTGGGTGAAAGTGAAAATCCCAAGTATCTCTCAGAAGTTAGTTTGGTGGAAAGTGTTTGGTAGATTGTAAGCTTCATCAATGGATTTTATTCTTTTCTTGATGGTCATTTGGGGGTTTTAGTGCCTTTGAAGGTGGTGTGCCAGACTATGAAATATTATTCCCATGGTTACCACAGGCTTGAGAATCACTCCCTGGTGTCATGAGATTATCAGAGGATCATCGACAAGATATTACCGAGTTGCATGCTATTGCTAGGATAGTTAAACAGTCTCCGAGTAAAAACAAGGACAAGACGAAAGACTACGTAAATAAATAACCCTTCTTAAATCTCAAATTAGTGAGAATCTCATATTGGATCGCCTCTTTAGTTAAAAAAGAGCATTTTTCATGCGAACCAATATTCAAAACATGGTGTAAGGTTATCAGAGGATCATTGACAAAATATTTCCGAGTTGCGTGCTATTGGTAGGATAGTTTAATAGTCTCCGAGCAAAAACAGGGACAAGAGTGAAGACTACGTAGATAGATGACCTTTCTTACTACTCAAAATAGTGAGAATCTCATGCATTGAATTGCCTTTTTAGTTAAAAAGAGCATTTCCATTGAACCAATACTCAAAACATGTTGTAAAGGTCTTGTTTGATGAAACCACTTTTTTACTGACATTCTGATTGCTCTCTCATAACATCTTATAATGGTCATCACAAGGTTAATCAGTTCTTTGAACTGTGGTCTGTGGATCCAATTTTCCTTGCATTCTTCTAATTCAGTCTCCAACTTACTATCAATGGGTCTTAATGCCTGATCTTTGCATTTTCATTCTTTAACTTTTCTTTCAAGTCAACTTCCATTCTAAATTGTCTCTATCAGAAGAATAAAGCAATCCTTTGGAAATGTGCAACAAAAAACCCTTGGGAGCAAGCAAAAGACCATAAAAGCATGTCACCTTAGAAAAAGCAAAACCAAAAACCAAAAACCAAATCTTCCACATACTTCTTTATCATTGCTTTCATTTCAAGTTTAAAACTTCAAATCCAAATCCTCTTCCCCTCCCTTGAACTTCCCATCAGAAACCAACCAGAGAGTAGCAGAGAAATGGGATCTACATTGATCTCCCTCAATGCTTTCACTTTTCTACTTGTCATTGTCTCTTCCACCTTGCCATCAGAAACCAGAAACATTGATTTAGGAATCTACAATTCTGTGAAACAGAATTTGCCTAATCTGAGTCCTGTCAAGGAAATGTATGATTCAGTGAAAGAGAAGACCCATGATTTGAGCTCTGTCAGGGACATTTACAAGACCTCTTACAGTCATGGCTTGTCTGCTGTGAGGGACACTGCCAACCACTTCTTGCAGGATGAGAAAGCCCGGTCTGATCTTACCCGCTTCGCTGAATCCTTTGTCCTTGCTGTTATTCTGGAGCTTGCCAAGGGTGTCCCAGGTTTTGCATCTCTCCCTTGATTATAATTATATTTGTATATATGATGCCAAGACATGGACACATAATAGTTGCTATGTGGATAAGTTTCTTTGTTTCCATTATAGCCACTTGGGTTTATACTA
Organism: Pelargonium myrrhifolium; assembly: GCA_036897405.1. Taxonomy (NCBI): domain Eukaryota; kingdom Viridiplantae; phylum Streptophyta; class Magnoliopsida; order Geraniales; family Geraniaceae; genus Pelargonium; species Pelargonium myrrhifolium. Next base: position 1,208 of record JAYMTK010004093.1, on the reverse strand, counting down.
TCTTTCTTTGCAGGTGGAGTTCCAGCCTATAACATAGTTTCGAAATCGTTCCACAGTGACAAGAATTTGCAGGAAGATCAAGAACAGTCTGAGCTTGCAAGATTTGTCACCGAGTTTGCGAAAAATGCAGGGCTTTATGCCATTGAGAAGGCTGCTCAGAGTGTCCCAGGTCTTTTTTGCTGTCTGATCTTTCTCATTATAGCTTCTCATGTGATAGAGCTCTCTGACAACAAGTTCATCACCATGGTTTCTTGGGGTAATTTACTGTGTTTGCAGGTGGAGTGCCAGCCTATAAAATCCTTATGCAATCGCTTCGATCACTTCACGAGGGCGAGGAGATGAAGGATCATAGAAGAGAGATGAAGGAGTTACGCGCCAGGATCGACATGCTGGAGGAACAAGGATATGGCTGCACTAGCAGCTGTAACAAGTTACATGACCAAACAGAAACAGAGACCACCAAGCTGGATTTGTTTGAAAAATGAGAGCACATCAATCTAGATTTATCTGTGAATTTACATCCATGTAATGATATGTATCAGTTTTCATGTTGAAGGAACTCTCATTGGGAAGCTTTTTTGGGGATTATGTTTGTGCTTTTAAAGGCTTGGAAATTTGGAGTCTTGAGTAGTGGGTTGTGATAGGCAAGAGAATTGGAGTTTTAGCAGTGTGATTCTGAACTATTTCAATAACATTGATATGAATTGGGAAATTTATGATTCATGCATTGGCTTTGAGAGAAAATTCTGATTGGCATGTGTAGTAAATGTAGAATTTTCCACTGTTCAAGATTCACAATCTCTGTAAAGCTTGCAAAACATAGTTATATATCTCTGGTCTGGAACAATAACACAAATGTTTATTTGCTTCAAATCTATGTGATGCTTCTGATCCAACTCCATTACTCCACACTTCAAAACAAAACACAGACCACATGGTTGCAAGAACAGATTGCGCGGCCTAATCCCAAGTGCCCGACTCTTATTTACGTGCAAGATGTGGGTTAATGACTTGCGTGACCAAGCTGTGGAAAAGAAAAATGTTTTTACAGAGATTGAAGAAGATCTGAAACTTTTTTTCTACTTGGCATGCTTGGGATGGCTCCCTTCACTTGAACACAGAGAGAAGCTGCAGCAGCTGCACATGGTCAAAGAATGAGAGTTCATGAGAATCTTGTTTCACAGAAAAAATATGGAGAAAATATAAGA
>JAYMTK010004092.1:0-11501 GCA_036897405.1 Pelargonium myrrhifolium | reverse complement strand
CACCACCACCACCAAGGATGTGTTGAGTGGGGATTGATCCTGAGACCTCCTCCCACTCACACAATTGGTTTAACCAACTGCGCCACACCTGATGGTTGTTTAAGCTTTTAGTTGAGTTGGTTCTTTACATGATATCAGAGCGTTGGTGACTAAAGGTCCTGGGTTTGAATCCTTCCGCCACCCATATTAAATTCCAGCACAAGGCAATAGCGAAAATGGGCTTGCACGTGAGGGGGCGTGTTAGAGTATAAAACTATTATTGAGCCTTCAATTATCAGCTTAAGCTTTTAGTTGAGTTGGTTCTTTACAGTATATGTATATAAGTGCTATCTGGAGATGTCATATATTGTTTTCTAAATAATTTGGAGTGATGTATATCATGGATGCTTCCTTAATGGAAATGATTCTTAGTCTTGATTACTCCATGTCTCCAACAGGCAGTAAGAGTTGAACATTGTGAACGGGTCCATGTAATTACAGTAGCAAAACGGATCTGCATTGCCAATTGTCGTGAGTGTGTGTTCTTCTTGGGCGTAAACCAGCGACCACTAATTGTTGGGGATAACCATAAATTGCAAGTAAGTTTGTTATTATGAAGGCAATGTTACCATATTGTTACTTAGGAGGGCAGTATGGCCAATTTTCTTGAAGGTTTTATTCAATTTGAATGCTTGCCTTAATTTTCTCATTTCTAGGCAGAGAATTATTTTTATTATTTTATATCAGCCTTGTTTTCTTACATCTTTTGATTCATGGCACCATGGTCACAAAAAAACTAAGTTATACTTTGGACATGTATGGGGGACAAGGTGTCTCATGTTTCTTTGGAGGAACCTTATTTGTCACATAGTTACAATTGCAAATGCTACTTGGTACATAGGTAGGCACTTGATGGATAATTTTTGTGTAGTATCTGTGGCCTCATAATTTTGATTTAATCAAAGCAGGGTCTAATTTATGCTTGTATTCAGTATAGTTAACTAGCACGAATTGTATACTTGTGAGAAATTCATCGTGTTTAGTGCCTTAGTGGACATATGGAGGAGAACACGAGAGGGAGGGAGGGAGGGCAAATGTATATCTGGACATTCAGTGTAATGCTTTCAAAATCTTGCAAAGCAGGACTCTTCTTTCATTTGTCATACGTTTTTATCTCATTTTTTTCACTCAATCATTATCAGGTGGCACCGTACAATACATTTTACTCTCAGTTGAAAGAACACATGCATGAAGTTGGCATTGAGGCAGCTATCAACAGATGGGATGAACCCCTGGCACTGGGAATGGTTGATCCACATGATTCATTATCTCATCCTGCAGGTGTCTCTGATGTTCAAGCTGAAACAGCTACACATGTAGACCCTGACCAGTTTACAAATTTTCTGGTAAATATTTATGTTTTTGTACAAAATCAGTATGAATCAGTGAATGATATTAGACAGTTTAACCCAGTATGATTGATCTGGATATCTGTTTGTTTGCTTTCTTTATTCTCCCACATTCTGTTTCATCTTTAGTTTAAAGTATAATTGATTTAATTTTATGGGTGAATTGGGCTTTGTGACTTTCACCCTCTAAATTTGCTTGAGAACATGCGTGTATTTTAATTCTTATTTTGTTGATCTGCAGATTCCAGACTGGTTTGGAGGTGAATCCCCTGGCTCAACAGAGGACAACCCATTGGCATTACCAGATGCCTATGTTACTTCTCAGGAAAGAAATGTATGTGTATGGAATTTGGAGATTATGGGTAGATTATTAAAATTTTGTTTGTTGTACTTGGTTATCGCATGATGATTTATTGCATTTATTTCATTCTATCTGATGTTGGGTTGAATTACATACTTTCATTTCAGCAAAAGAATTTGGCAGAGATCAAGCAAAAATTGAGGGAGGCACCCCTTGAAGAAAATAAGAAAAAAGAAGTATCCTGTGCGCTCCATATGTACTTCAAAGATTGGCTCTACGGTAACAACTCTTCTAACATTCTGTAGTGCCAATTCACAGTACACGAAGTTGGGTGTTCTCCATTATACTTGCAAAATTTAGGTAGTCATCCTGAAATTGGACCAGTAATGAACCAAGTCTATGTTTATTGAAGAAAATACCTACTTCTATACCTTCTTATCATTGTTTTATGTTTAGGCATATGGTTTTTCAGCCTTATTTAATTTCATTTTGTGGGCTAACTCTCTTCTTTGCCCATTTAGTTTGGCTTTTGACCATTGGGTATGCTTGTTCGCATACTCTAACATCCGTATTTCTTGCATGCCTAAGATTCAGTGTCTATTACAGCTCGACATATTTTTGCACAGTATAATTTCAGTTTCTAGGATCTTTTCCACCCATTTTAGTTGGGCATAGTTTAGCTTAGTTGATTATTGACGTTTTCCTAGGATTCCTTCCATTTCCATGTCGAAGGACCAGTCTGTTTATGCCTGACTGACTTCAAAGTCTAGCTTGTGCATCTTATTTTCTTAGGGGGTTAAAAAAGAAGAAACAATTGCCACATGAAATACGCCTTAAATATTTAGCTCTTTATCATTTGATTTAGTTCTTTCTTCTTTTGCTGAATAAATCAGTTTCCTATTTTAATGAGATTTGACTGAATCGCTTTGACGTTGTGACAGCTTCTGGGAATATCCGTCAACTTTACTGCCTACAGGGTGATTAAATTCTGTGAAGACGCCATGGCAAATCAAGTACGGTATAGAAGGATTTCTAGCTTTCTTTCTCCCTCAAACCACATCACCTTTCTCGTCATTTCTGTGCACTGCAGGCTGCTGAGAATCTACACCCTATGTAGTTGGAATTGATCCACCAAATTAAGCATTTATGTTGGTGCACAAAATACAATTTGAACTGCATTTGCTAAATCTCACTAAAATATTTTTTTGAAAACAATTTTATTGTAATATTTTGTTAATCTAGGTTCTGCCTGTGAAATTAAAATGTTTAGCATATTTTGAACTTTTGAGATTGCCAATTCGTCGCAAGTTCCATTTTTAGTTCAAAAATCTCTGTGATGAGTAAGTTTAATGCACCTTAACATGTTTTAAAATTCTTGTCAATAACCATAAATATCTCGAAAAGAAATGGATTACTAGTCTTCCATGAAACTTCGGTTGCCTTTATAGTTCAAACAAATGATCTGATATTTGAGTTTGTGTTGACACAATTCTAATTCAGATTTCAAGTGTAATAGGCATTTGTTTAATTGTTTTGCGTGAATGCGATACAAAATCTCAGAACTCGAGGCTTGAAATTCAACAAACTGTCTCAATTTGTACAATGAACCGCCTTTTGAGCAACCCAAAACAAAGAGAAATGGATTAAAATGTTCCAAACAGCCTTGCAAAACAAATTACATGATAATACATCACATATATACCATGTTACATTTTGAATTCATGTTTCCACTGCCTAAACATCTCAATCTCTGAAGGAAAAAATTTACATTATCAAACGGGGATCAATCCAATTATCTTCTCCGCTAGGTCGGGGAAAAATGTGATGAATAGAAATGCACCTGAGCAGTTTATAGCAACACAATTAGCATAAGAGATAAATGTAAGGTTCAAGGAAAAGCTAAGAAACTTACAAACAAGTATAGCTCCGAGGACTCTGGAGATATCTCCTTGAACTGTGACCAAACCAGCTTTGCCGGCATCTTGCAACTCAGTTGAACCAACAGATTCAAATGTTCCTGCAAAACAAGCACAATTTATGTACTTGCATAGTTGGAACTTGACTAAAAGTAGAGCTCGCACTAACCTGGTTTAACGGATTGAAGCCCTGATGTTATACATGCAATGTTCTCAAAACCTGCTTCATCTAGCTTATCAGCAGCAGCCGCAGACCTTGATAACAAAAAACAGATATAATGATTCTTAGGAACCAATAATATGATAAAGACAACAGAATAGAGTGGGATTGAGATTTATTCATTACCAAACTTAAGTTCAACCAAATAACGTTACACTGGAATGAGAATAGGAAGCAATGGTAGTGGAAATGAGTTTCTTTCTCGTTCCCACAAAATTTCTAGTTCAAATGCAGCCTCAAATAATATATATATATATATACACATATAACTAACCTCAATCCCTCCTGGCATACAATTAATACTTTACTGTTGGGCGGAAGCTGACTTTTAACTGTTTGCACGAATTCAGGATTGGGTTTAGTGAATGGCAACCCATAAAACAAACCCGAAAAGTTGTTGTGCAGAGTCCTTTTTATAATCGTGCCTGTACAAAATGCAAATTACCATAACAAAATAAACAAAAACAACTATAAAGTTGGACCAACATTTGAAGAAGTGAAACAAAGGCAGAACATGATGGATAATAGATCCGACAAAGTAACAACATACAGAGGAGACAGGTTTACCAATGTCATTGTCTTTGTTTTCAATGAAAAGAGGTACGTGATAACATGATTTTATATGAGCTCGTTCAAATTGAGATGTGTCCCGTACATCCACTACAGAATATCCCTCAACTGTTACAAGCTGCTTTGCTTCCTCACCGTTTACATACTTCACTTCTGCTTTTATTACAAAACTTCGACGGAATGGTTTGCCTGTTACAAGCCTTCCTTGAGGAGCCTTGACTACCAATGAAGATGTCCGGATACGGAAATTGCTGAGAACACACCCTCAATTCCTTACTTTCATGTACACTATGTTTAGATGTCAATCTTTATGACACTCAAAATATCATCACCAAAATTGAACATTAATACAGCTAACTGTAACAAAGCAAAATAAGGACAATTTGGCGAATATTTAAACTATCATGCATTAAGCTTCTAAATCGCTAATAACTTGAGTTTATAAAAGAAAATTGTCTGACTTCAAAGGAATAGAAACCATCTTCATCTAAAACTCGTAAAACCATACTTGAAGTATTTGAACTGCCCTAGTTGTTATAAGAAGAACACAAACCCATCAAAATGCTATGAATAACGTACAAATGAAAGAAATTGCATGCTAATAAGCTCTAGCAAGGTTATGTTATGCTATAAACAACAAATGAAAGATAAACCATGCAATATCGATCTGCAGCTAAATTCTTAAATGCCCAGAGAAAACACAGAAAAATCAATCCTAGAACTGATCAGTGGTAGGAAGTTAGTTCAGGAGACAAAGTTGAGGTTTTAAAACTTCAATTTAGGATAACAGACAGAGCAATTGTTGATTAAGCAAGCAAATGATAGTATAGTAGGAGAAGAAATTGGTTACCTGGTATAAGAGAGAGTGGACCAACAACAACTTCCAAGTCCTCCTGCGGCCATTGCTGTTGCAACCTGAGGAAGACGATGATGATTTTGATTGATAATCTTCAAAATCAAAACCCTACCATCTCTCTCTACTGTGTTCACTCCAAAGAAGCTTCAATGGCCCAAGAAATCTGCAACGCCTAATGGGTTATTGCCACGTGTTATTTATGTTTTGGATTTACTTCTCGCTCCGATCTCTTGTCACCATCTAATCTACTAACAGTAGTATTAGATTAGATGGTCCATCCTGCACATAATTATTTTCCTTATATACGAAATTATCTATTTCCCAAATTAGTAATAAGTAATAACTTATCGGTTGCAATTTAACAAAGCCAATGAGGTGATGACACCTCATTTAAAATTACTTATACCCACCCAAGTGAATTTGTGGGAGTGGAGCGACCCGCCGGATCTGGGCATTTTTAATGAATTGTCTCCACCTCATTGGTGGCTTAGTTACTAAAATTAAGAACTTAAAAACCATTGATTAGTAAAATTAGTTACATTTGACATTCTTAACTAATGAGCATTAACATCAAATATGAATAATTCATTCATATTGTACTGTTTAATTATATGAATGAAAAATATTAATTTTTTATTATCAATATTTAGTTATTGACTGCAATTTAAAAAATCGTTGGTGAAATATTCATCTTAATACATCGTACATAAACTTATGGTAAAAAATATTTATAAGCCTCATTAAGGTTTGCAATGCATTTAAGTTGTGTCTGTAGTTTAACTTTTGAGATTAAAGTTTTTTTTTTCTTTTTTTTCTTCTTGTTCGAAATATTAAATTAGAATTTGAGTGACAGTTTTGGATATTTATTTTTATATGAATTTATTTTAATTACACTAATTTACTATTTTACTTACCTTATAAGACATTTGGAACAATTATATAATTAAGTAAAAATTTGTGATAAAATTAAAATTTTGATGACGTGACGCTCTAATACGCATTATAAATCAGTGTTTTGGTTATGCTTTTATAGTATGTATAAATTTCATATGTTGTACTGTAAATGTTTATTTATTTTTATTTTAATTTTAAAAGATAATATGATTAGTGTCTTATTCAAGTACTAAGGTGTCCTTACTGTAATCTATTTTTAGGAAAAATATTTATAATTTAAAGCGATAAGAATAACATATCAGCCTAATATGTGCATATCTACCGGTGCTGGTAACACATGTCATACGCCACGAAGACACAAAATTAGCGTTTACTTGGCTGATCGTGTTGGACTTTCAATTACACCCACGCATAATTAATTAGTCGTATTATGATATGCATAATACATTCAATTAAGAATATAATTGCGAATTGCGAATTACTCCTAATAAGGCGTTAAATGTGTTTGGTCGTATTAGCACAACTCAATTAGTTACCAGGTTAAACATGTCGTATTCATGTTGGACAACGAAACACAATTACTAAATATGTCATATTCGTGTTGCACACAAACAACTGTGCAAACAACTTTCGGCAAGACAAAAATATACATATTGCCAACTCTAATATCTACTGTTCTGAATCATCTGTTACACTTCTCTAAACATTCCCATACATAATTGTGAGATTATGTTTATCCAAAAAAGTACGAAGATAATTTCAAGGGATCCAAAATGACGGGGTGTATTTATTCAAACCATCCACTCCACTCAATAGGTTACAGAAATGAAACAGTTATGATGAAAGGGCATTCAGAGTATGTTTACATCTCTTAAAACAAACATTTCAAGAAACAACGATAGAACATTCATGGCTCTCTTAGAAAGAAGAGAGGATGAGACAATCAGTCGGCGGTGTTTCTTTTCTTGGTAGTTAATGCGGCATACTCCTTGCCAACGTCTGTTCTTGTTTTCACACCCCCAGCATCAAGAAATGCTGAAGTGGCTGCCAGGGCTGATCCAGCAGAAATTGCTGTAGAAATGCTCCTTCCTGTAAAATAGACAGATAATTAACCAATGTAACCGATAATAATGCCTATTTGGCCGAATATAACTTTCGCAATGAAATAAGTAAGATGTAAACAACAAGAGAGTGAAAACATCAGACATAATCATAGGACCAAAATATGACATTGCTGCAGCTTATATGCAAAACAGACAGACTGTGAAATCATCAGACATAATCATAGGACCTAATTCCACATATGACAGTGCTGCACCTTCTATAAGCAAAACAGACAGAATATAGCACGACCAATAATATAATTATTAACAATGAAAATGAAGAGAGCAAGTGAGTTTTAGCTTGGGACAGAAAAACAAATAGCATAATAGCACATACAATAATATAATTAATAAGCGATCTTTATGACTTCCATAACGAATGTGTGTGCAAAAAGAGGGTGAAAACATCGGATTTAATCAGAAGACCAAAATAAGACATTGTTGCCCCTACTATAAGCAACACAAATAGCAGTATAGAACAATCAATAGTATCTAATTAATAGCAACAAAAGTTAGGGAGAGTAAGTAAGTTTTGGGTTGGGGCAGTAAACATGCACAAGGGAAATAAGTCCTAACTCAATGAAATGTGTATAATATTTAAAAGTTTAGAGTGTACTCCTTGGCCCTTGCACACATTAAAGTTCATAAGCTCACAGGTTTATATGCTATCAATATCAATAAAAGAGTCCGACATTTATGGTTCGTGCATTATTCATAGAGTGAAAGTCACTGTATTGAATGCAAATTATTCTATGATTATCCTTAAGAAACTGAGGAAGATCTTTTACACACAAAATGAACCTGAAACCTCTTTCTCAAATTACAGGTCATGAAGGTTGAGTGACATCCAAGTGCAAGTAATGAAGGTCAACTAAAAGGGAAAACTCACCGAATATCAAAAGCATGTTGTCAATGAAGAAAAGATTGTTCCACCAACAAATATATATCAATTCTAGATGCCCCTATCTAATGAGCCAAATTTAACATGATTTCATCCAGAAACTATAAGGTTCTACGAGAACCTGGTTTTTCACCTTAATGGTTAAATGTCAATCAACCACTCCTGAACCATGGCTAAACATCAAAAACAATGACTTAACTTCATATTGTGTCAGCATCACTAAAGGTACTAGAGCAATGACTTGATGTTTAATGGCAACCATGGACAAAATAAACTTTGAAGAGTAAACTATGCACGCAACCCATATAAACATTCAACCCTCCATCCTAAAATGAGTGTCCCTCATTTTTCCCTCTTTTTTTCCTCTTTTTTTGAGGAAGTTAGTTATGCATGAGTTACCAATAGTATCTTGTAGTAAGTTAGTATCCATTAAGTTTGTTACAACACAAAAAAATTTACAACACTAACTAACTAACTTCTTAATTTTTCTGAAAAACGAAACCAAGACACTCATTTTAGCACGGAGGCAGTATTACAAAAGGACACATATCCACGAAATACCATTCACTACATTACCGGTGCCAACTTTGTTGACAACAATAAAATAAAATCATAAAGATATGAATCAGAAGAAAGTCTCACCTCTGAAACCAAGAACAGAAGCCCCGGCAACAAAACCACCAACAGCTCCATTAACAAAGTCTCTCTTCGACCTAACATTTTGCATCAACTGCTCTACACCTATGTAAACTCCCCCAATTGCAGCAAATGTCAGCCCATGTGTACCCATCATCTTCAGGGTCCTCATAAGGCCCGGAAGAGCAACATTTCTCTCAACTCGAGGCACATCTAACCAAGTAGCAACAACGGTCCCCCAAATAGTTCCAGCAACAAAACCTGAGGTAGCACCCTTAACCGTTTTCATTACTGGAGAATCCACATCGTCCAAATACCTAACCTCTGATGAGTCCATGGCCTTCTTCTAGCTTTATACTGATCAAAATAAATAAATGATATCAGCATTCGGGGACAACTGTTGACTTCCCTTTAAAGCACAATGATTAGCCAAAATCAGCAATAAAAAAATACATACAAGAAAATGCTATTGGATTTGCAGCTTGCACCCATTCATTTCAGTGGAGGGAAACAATTTCTCAATCGAAAATGCTACGCTTCTATGATAATGAAAAATATAAATAATAATAATCCAAGCTATCCTTTTTGGAATATTCCGGACCTAATTTCTACATTGGAGAAAAAAGCGGTCCGATTTTGAACCCTAAAATGCAATTAGCAGGTAACCCAAATGAATAGCGAAATTGAGGCACCCAGGGATTTAAAAAATCATTTACTGTAATTATTCAGTGATGTTGACGACTAATCGAAAGAAATAGCGTGGTTTGAATTAAACATAGAAGCAACGTATAGATCAAGTCGTGAATCTGTGTGAGTGTGAGGCACAATCGAAATCGTGAAATGAAACCCTAAATACGTCGACTGAGGAAATGTAAATCGAAAAACCCTAATGATTGACAATGAAAAAAGAGAGTGTAATTGCAGAGAATGCGAAGCAGAACAGTTACCTATGGGCGAAATTCGAAGGAAGAAGAATAAGAAAAGCTGTTTCTGAGAAACACTTCACTGTATGTATGTTGAGGGAATGCACATTTGATCGTTGCCCAAGTACTTATAATCTGAAGCATATTGTTGTGTCAAATGAAAATAACTATTCTTATGACCATTATACCCTTTCTCTGTCAACACAAAAATTTAAAAAAAAAATGTTTTTTTTTTTGGAACAAAACATACTTTCAATTAATCAACCACGTCATCATCGAGACAATCAAGAACACAATCAGGTGCCCGAAGCCCGATCCAAGCAACAATTTCATCTAAATCAACCGAAGACCTAGCCAACACATGTGCAACACGGTTCGCATACCGTCTAATAAAACGAAACTCAAGAGACCGAAAATAATTTGAAAAAGATAAGATATCACGAATAACCAGACCGAAGGCACTGGAGTCCTCCCCTCTTGTCTGTATGGCATGAATTGTTTCTAACGAATCCGATTCTACAATTATCTCTTGCCAACCACGCTGCTCAATCCAGTCAATGGCCTCACGGATTGCAAGAGCTTCCACTTCACGAATTGTTTCATTCCCAAACCACGACCTCCAGCCCCAAACCCGACCCGTCCAATCCCGAACCACCCAACCAACTCCTACCCTCCCCTCCGCGAACACCGTCGCGTCCGAGTTCACCTTCAACATTCCTCGAGGTGGTCTCGACCACTTGACATCACCTAGCACCACCTTCATTTCACTCTCTGCCGACGGACCTACAACAACCACCTCCACGCCTCTTGCACCACACCATCCTCTCCAAATAGCCAAAGCCATTCTCACTGTGTGGCCCACTCCAAGCCACCTTTGCTTCCAAACTCCCTCATTCCTCATGTATCATATTGCCCATGCAACGTTCAATGCATGGGCCATCATTATTTTATCATCCAATTTCAAAACCATTTGGAGCCATTCCACCACTGTGCGTGTCGTGCTCACCGAAGACCACACCCCCAACATCCGCCAACACTCGATTGCAAATGGACATAGCAAGAGCAAATGGTTAGCTGATTCTTCCCCTCTCCCACACCTAGGGCACACCACCACCTCCACCAAACTATGCCTCCCCAGCTCTGTAAGCACCGGTAACCCCCTCGACAACAACCGCCACAAAAAATGGCGAACCTTGTATTGAACCAGAGCATGCCATAATTCTAACCATTTCACAAAACCCCCATCCCCAACAGGACTAGACAATAAATATCTATAAGAGCTTTTCACAGTGAACATACCTCTCTTGTCAAAAAGCCAACTCCACATATCGTCACTCGCACTTCTACTTGGTCTCACATGACGGATACATGCCCTCTACACCTCCGAGAAACGTCCAACCAGGTTCTCCTCCGACCACACCCCCGTTACCTGATCAAGAAGCTCCCCAACCCTCATGTTCTCGTCCCCAGCAACCGGAGATGAGATGACCCGAAAGCCCTCCATGTCCACCACCCACGGGTTTCTATAGACCAAAGTATTCCAACCCAATCTTATCCACCTCACACATCCCTTCCGAAGAGTGTCTTGTGGAACCATTATACTCCGCCACACCCAACTAGGCCTCGACCCCAGCCGCGCATCAAGGAAGTAACCTTCTGGGAAGTATTTAGCACGAAACACCCGACTAAAAAGCAACTCCAAATTTGTGAGAAGCCTCCATCCTTGCTTAGTGAGCAACGCAATATTCATTTCATGCAAAGTGCAAAACCTGATCCCTTCATTCGCTTTCCGA
>JAYMTK010004091.1:0-10000 GCA_036897405.1 Pelargonium myrrhifolium | reverse complement strand
CAGAGATCCTCAAGGATCGTCCTTCGTGGTTCCGGGATTGCCGAACCGTGGATGTACTGAACGTGCTGCCAACAGCTAATGGTGGAACCGTTGAGCTGCTTTACATGCAGGTAACTGCCAATTCTTACCTTTTTATTTATATATGGTGCTATACTGATAAAGAAATTGTTTAATGATCTTTTGATTTTCTTGATAATATAGCTATATGCGCCAACAACATTGGCGCCTGCTCGCGACTTCTGGTTGCTACGTTATACTTCTGTTTTAGAAGACGGCAGCCTTGTGGTATGGTTTAAAACTATTCTATTATTCTCTTACTTCTTCCATTAATTGTGTGATTTAACATAATCATATCTAGATTTGTGGTTATTGTGTGATCTTAATTTTCATGTCACTTGCAGGTCTGTGAGAGGTCACTTAAAAATACTCAAAATGGTCCAAGCATGCCACCAGTACCTCATTTTGTGAGAGCAGAAATGCTCCCAAGTGGGTTCTTGATAAGACCTTGTGAAGGGAGTGGCTCAATCATACACATTGTTGATCATATGGACTTGGAGGTATTAATAAGCGGTCTTATATTTGATCAATTAAATATCCTTTCATTTGGTTTGTTGAAAAATATTTGTTTTACTAACAACTTTATATGTTCCATGAACTAGCCATGGAGTGTTCCTGAAGTATTGCGCCCGCTGTATGAATCTTCAACGGTGCTTGCGCAGAAGACAACTATGGCGGTACTTATTTCTTCCTTCATCCTGGCGGTGTTAGTTTTAATTTTTGTATCTTTATTTTATTGTCGAACTATTTTCTTTTTCCATTGAACAAATATCTTAGGGAACTCAATATCTGCAAGACTGCTCTTGAGCTATACTTGAATGACAACCAGAATTGCTATGTGCATGCAATGCTGTATTCTTACCTTTTGTTGCTTCTATTCAGGGTCTACGCCAGCTGAGGCAGATAGCACAAGAGGTTTCTCAATCAAATGTCACCAACTGGGGCAGACGACCTGCTGCCCTTCGAGCGCTTAGTCAGAGGTTGAGCAGGTCAGTGTCTTTTAGTTTTGATGCAACTTAATTCACTAAGTGGTAATGGTTTTGTTGTGTTCTGATTCTGATATAAATGTCGATACAGGGGTTTTAACGAGGCTCTTAATGGGTTTACGGATGAGGGGTGGTCGGTAATGGGAAATGATGGTATGGATGATGTCACCATCCTTGTAAACTCAAGTCCTGAAAAGCTTATGGGTCTCAATCTTTCCTTTGCTAATGGGTATCCTGCTGTGAGCAATGCTGTATTGTGCGCCAAAGCATCAATGCTTTTACAGGTTAGTAATATGAGAAATTATTTGACATGTTTTGTGGTAAATAGTTTGTATCAAAATTATGGAACTCTTCTTAGGTATGTAGTGCATTATACTGTTCTAATTAAGGCGCATTCTTTTGTGTAATGAATGACTACTGAAAATGAAAAGTTGCTGTTTTCACTTTTCATTGCCCTTTATTTATTAAATCAGGGAAAAACTAGATAGGAATGCTGATGTGATCATTTATCACCTTCTTTTCATCTGGGTAGGGCTCTTTGAGCATTGTTGACAGAAGAGCACAATTTTAGTTCATATTGGATTGTTGATTATGATCTGCGTTGCAAATTTGAACATTATGAATGGGACAGTTACAATTTTTCCAGTGTGATATAAGTTACAAGTCGTCAGTTTCACTTTCTTCTCAGTTGCATTTTGCTGTTCATTTGACTGACCCCCTGCCTTTATTGTGCACTGTTACTTCTTAGAACGTGCCTCCTGCAATTCTTCTTAGATTCTTGCGGGAGCATAGGTCGGAATGGGCAGACAACAACATTGATGCTTACTCTGCTGCAGCTGTTAAAGTTGGTCCTTGTAACTTACCAGGGTCCCGAGTTGGAAGTTTTGGCGGCCAAGTTATACTTCCACTTGCGCACACTACTGAAAATGAAGAGGTAAGCGTGTTGTAATTACGCCCTTCAGTTATAAATCGCTTCCTCTTCATATCATTTTCTTGAATTCATTGTATTTTTTTTTTCCTGCTCGTTAGTTCTTGGAGGTCGTCAAGTTGGAAGCTGTTGGACATTCTCCTGAAGATGCAATGATGTCCAGGGATATTTTCCTCTTGCAAGTAAGCACTAATATTGTTTATATTATGTTCATCACTGTGACTAGTACTTTCGGATGCTTACTTCTTGGCTATTACCAATGTTATTTATCCAATGGGACTTCTTGGCTTCTTAATCTTTATTGCTCGATTTCACTTTACAATTATATTCGTCCAATATGGGTTGTCGCGCCAGCTGGTGTTGGAGCTGTTTTATATACAATTTTGGGGATTTTTAATGCTTAGATTGAAATAGTAATGTCGTACTTTTTAATGTTATTAGTTTGTCTTGTTATTGAATTTTTGTTTAATTTGTTTTTACGTGTTTACAGCTATGCAGTGGAATGGATGAGAATGCTATTGGCACTTGTGCTGAACTTATATTTGCTCCTATTGATGCTTCATTTGCTGATGATGCTCCTCTTCTGCCTTCTGGTTTCCGCATCATTCCTCTCGATTCTGGAAAGGTTAGAATCTTGATTGTGTACATTAATCAATCCTTTTACGGTTTATACTTTTTGCACGACTTACTCAGCTGATACACTTAATATGGTGCAGGAAGCCTCCAGCCCAAATCGTACCCTGGATCTTGCTTCTGCGCTCGAGGTTGGGCCTGCCGGGAACAAAGCGTCTAATGAATCTTCTGCCAACTCTGGCTGTGTGAGATCTGTAATGACAATAGCATTTGAGTTTGCATTTGAGAGCCACATGCAAGAACATGTAGCGTCTATGGCTCGTCAATATGTCCGCAGCATTATATCATCTGTTCAGAGAGTAGCGCTAGCGCTCTCTCCTACGCATTTGGGTTCACATGGCGGTCTACGTTCCGCCCTGGGTACTCCTGAAGCTCAGACACTTGCTCGGTGGATATGTAACAGTTATAGGTCAGTTACCTATTCATAGGACTTGGATATAAAATATTTACTTCACATAAAAAATACTATAGTGCAACTCTTAATGCGATGAAATTTCTCGAACAATTCTAATTTAGTAGATCAATAATCATTTGTTCCTTGTTTTTCAGGTGCTACTTGGGTGTGGAGCTACTCAAATCCAACAACGAAGGAAATGAAACCGGCTTAAAAAATCTCTGGCATCATTCGGATGCTATCATGTGCTGCTCCCTTAAGGTGTGTATCACAACTGCACCCATTTTAAGTATCATTGCGCGTCTTAAAGTTATTGTGTAAATTTCAAATGAGAGAATAGTCGTCAAGTGCTTCGTTTCTATTTTGTAATGTTAGTTAAATTCTATTCATACTTACTGCCCATCAACTTGATATGACTTGTGTAGGCATTGCCAGTTTTCACCTTCGCTAACCAGGCAGGGCTCGACATGCTTGAGACGACATTGGTTGCACTGCAAGACATAACCCTGGAAAAGATATTCGATGACCACGGACGGAAGACTCTTTGTTCCGAGTTCCCACAGATAATGCAACAGGTATGAAACTACTTCCTACGCAATATGGTGGAATGAACAATTTTACGCTAAAAAGTTCCTCCTAAGGAGAATCAAGGCCACGAGGAATCCTCGCACCTCATAATTAGTTCATCACTAAATGATAGATCTGGCAATTTAAGCCCAAACCCGCTAATACTTGGAGCCCGACTCGACCTGAACTCCGAATTTTCAGCTCTACTAAATGATGATGAATCCTAGCACCCCATATTAGTCCTTCACTAAGTGATAGAAGTTTAAGCCCGAACCCGCGAACATCTGAAACCCAACTTGACCCTACACTAGGGTATTGGACAAGGATGAGGTCTTTTCAACCCGACCCGAAATCCGAATTGTCAGCTCTACTAAATGATAAGATTGTGAACCGTGTTCTTGAACTTTGGATCTTGAAATTGGTTGTGAACATGTTGGTGTCTGTGGAATCATAATTTGTATGTAGTTAGTTATTGACATCTACGTTGTATATTTGTAGGGTTTTGCTTGTCTTCAAAGTGGTATATGCCTGTCGAGCATGGGACGACCAGTCTCGTACGAGAGAGCAGTGGCTTGGAAGGTTCTGAACGAAGAAGAGAACGCTCACTGCATCTGTTTCATGTTCGTGAACTGGTCTTTCGTTTAGCGAAACATGCAACTGCATAAACTCTATATTATCCTATGGTCGGCTTGTAACATTTTGCTATCAGATCCTCCGAGAGAACTCAATAGGACTCGAAACAGGTTAGGCTGTTTCTCTTTTGATGCAGCTTGAAACTGCCTTTGTGTTGTCTGGGATTGAATGCTTTTGCACTATGTTATTTAATAGGAATATGCACTATTTACTTTTTAAGTTCTTGAATCTATCTTTGTCGATGTTTTAAAAATTGGTCTGGAGGAAGTTTAGTATAACATATTCGTGCATTTATGGTTCATGTGACCTTATTAATACTTCACAAAGGCGTTATATTTGCTCGTAGTTCTCGTGGGTTTCGTTTTGAAAGACGATATTGATAGTTTGAGAGCTAAAATAGAACAAAAATCAAGTTGGGTATTAATTTTGTTTTTTATTCGATTAGATGCGATATGCGATAGACTAATTATATCGAGAAAAATTTAATGAACACAAAAATTCAACATTATCAATCTAAATGATGAAATGAAATCACAAATACATGGAACACATATATAGTAGAACCTAGTTGGAGAGTGACTCCAAAGTTGAAATGGTAAGAACATTTTGAATCTACCTAAAAAAACCCTAGAGGCTCTCCAAATGGTGAAAAACAAACCCTAATATGAAACCAACCTTGAAGAAAAAACCCTAGAGGGTAGTTTACAAGGGTTGCCCCCCTAGAACAACTAACACTTAATCAACTTCTTGAAAGGTTAAAGTCATAGACAGATCTCTCAAGATCCTCGCTGGTAGAGCCCAACAGTATCTCAAGAAACCAGCCTTCTGTTTGAAGATCTGACGACAAGTTAAACAACGGGGTTGGGGTTAATAAAAATATGAAACCATGTCCCCATTAGAAAGACACACACACACACATACACATATATGTTAGCTCTACATGGGATCAATATTTTCCCATAGCAAGCTCACTCATATCTCTAGTAATAGCTGGGATGCAACTAGAGCTCCTTGCAATCCCACCTTTCTTGGGTAGGACAACCCCTCCTTTGTCCCTAGGACTAATAGATTTGGCTCTTGCTGTGCTCTTCTTCAAGATGTCCCTCATGGCCTCAGCTTGCACCAAAGCAGGATAGGCCCTAAGCTTCTTGAACCTTGCACATGCACTCATGTGCACACTCAAGGCCCCTTCTATGCACCCTCCATTCTTCTCCAACTCTCCCTTCACCGCCTCCGCGCACAACCCGCATATCCACTTCCCCATGAACTTGTTCCTCACCTTGTCGATGTACTCAGGCGTGCACTCCTCGCTCATCCCACAGCACTCGCACTTGGCATCCTCCACCTCGGATATCGGGGGGAGGGAGAGGGACATAGAGAGGTCTATCTCTTCCTTGCTTAGCTCGAACGATATGTCTGATATGGTTCTTTGGAGGCTATCCTTGCATAGTCTTGGAGGCTTGGAGAAGGTGTTGGGCCTAGAGAAAGAGCTAGGGATTGCAAGAGTGCTCTCTCCATGTGGTGCCATGATGACTAGAACTAGAAGTTAGGATATAACAAAGGAAATGTGTTTTTTTGGGAGTGTTTTTGTTGAGATCAAGAAGATTGTGTAATGGTGGGAGAAGGTAAGGACAAGAGGCCTATTTATAGTAGATTTTGGAAGGTCTTGAACTTGGTGGATTTTGCTAGAAAGTTGAGATAAAAAAGCAATGTTTCTTCTACTTCTTCTACTTTTTGAGCTTCTATTAATTGTAAACCTAAATTGAGAGAGATTGTTTTGTTATGTGGGTAGGGAGGGTTTGCATGCATGCAATGCAATTTTGAGAGAGAAAAAAGGTGGTAGAGATAGAGATAGAGACATGGAGTAGATGGTTTTTTATTTATTTATTTCATTTCTTGTGAACCTTTTGTTGCTTTTATTGTTTGAGAATATGGCAATTTTGGTAGCCATTAAAACAAAAAAGAATATAAGAGCAAGTGGGTTTTGTTAGTTGTGGGAAATTAATTACTACCAACTATGGGTCTTAACTATTATGAAATGAATGAGATTTTGTTCATGTGTGTCCTATATGATTAATAATATAATCAAAGGAGGAGAAAGAGTCTTAAGCGAACGATTTTACTGACCGAAATTCAGTTAAATTTAGAGCTTTTAAGAAAATTTGCAAACTCATATATCAAACCGTATGTTTTGACTCAAAACAGTCCACTCGTTCTGCCCCACATGCGACATGGGTCTGCCAAACATATGGGCGCCCTATGATCCCCGTTTCTATAAACCTTAGGTTTCCCACAAACCTACCTGTACTGGTTCGGGCTATGGGTCACACAATCTCCAACCTGCAAAATGCGGGGCAAGCCACCACCAAGTTTATCATACATGCGGTTGACACGCCCATACATACCTCTAGCTAGCTAAATCATCAAGAATATGACACATCATTAATAATTTCTCATACTCACAAAATAAATTGTAAGCGCTAGAACGATCTTCAATTTCAATTACTATATTTAAATTTAAATTTAAATGTTAAATGACGGAATAATTAAAATATTAATTCGTCATTTAAAAACTTAAAGTTTTAAATGTTACTGTCACGTGCAAGTTCATTATTATTACGAATCATAGATACATTATTTATTTAGTTGATTCACTGAACTCTAATTTCTAACAACACTCATTAGAAGGTGAAGTACTTTTTTTGATTTATTTATTATATATATTACCCAAGTGGTTGTTGAGTAGTTATTGAGAGATTAAAAGTTAAAAAGATATGTTAATTTAATAGATTAGACCTCATCTTTTTTACAGGTATTGGTCTCTATACAATGTTACAACTTGTATGGCAATTCACATGTAAAGCTACTGTAACCATATAGTTTTGTCAACACAACAAACCCTTGATTGGGAGCCTGGAAAAGAAAAGAAAAGAAAAGAAAAGAAAATTATAATGATGGTGCAATAACACCAACCATGTACTTGTGTGAGCTACTTCTTCATGTCACGAGTAGCTAAATCTAAATATCTTATGCATGGAAAATCTGAAAATGACTTGTAACTTGTTGGATGTTATGTTAGTTACAAACCAACTAATGTAATGAATAATATGTGGCTTCTAGTTCTTGTTTCTTGTTCTATTGCAACCAAGCAATAATGGTTGGGTTGGGTTGGGTTTGGATCTTCATTGTTGCTCTTCACTACATTCACACAAATCTTTGTGGTGGCGAGTGAAAATGATGGTTCAATCAAGCCATGTCAGGCCCTTCAAATCTACTTAGTTTTGGGATGGGTTGATTTTGAGGCCCATACCTTTGGGTTGGGCTCTTTTTTGCCTATTCAATAGTAGTAAAGGTACATCTAGAAACGTTGAGCCGCGAGTTTAAACAGACTGAGTTAAAAAATGCACGTGTTTTTATTGGACTACTTTTTGTCGATTCTAACGTGTCTTGTGGCGCAGTTGGTTAAACCAATTGTGTGAGTGGGAGGAGGTCTCAGGATCGATCCCCACTCTACACATCCTTGGTGGTGGTGACGAAGTCTCTCTTTTGAATACTAGCCCACAATATAGGTATTATAAATAAATCTACTTGACTTGTGGGTACTAGGCCGTTGCAAGATATGGTTTCAGCACCTATTTATATCAAAAAGAGAAAGATAAAGACAGATCAAAAGTTGCTCGGTATGAACGCGCAAGTTTTTAGGCCCAATCATTATAGGCCCGCGATCTGAATTGCTAGGTGTAAAGGGTTAAGTCGGTGTAACTGACAAATGACTCTTTCTAGAAGTTTGTCAGTTCTTCGTGTATGCTTATGGAACTGAGTGAAAACGACCGTCGCAAAAGGGTACAAAAAGTGCATTTGTTTTGAGACTTTTCATGACGGAAAAGTGTTTTGCGATAGATTTTGATCGCCGTGAAAGATTTGTGTAAATAAGAGGTGAGTCTTTCTTGAATCTTGGCAATTTTTTTATGCCGGTAAGATTGAGTTTTAGGAGAGATTTCCACTTCGAAAGTCGTAATAGAAATTTGTATAATTGAAAACAAGTCTGTATTAAATTTTGATAGTTCTTCATAATAATAAAATCAAATTTTATTTGCAATAATTCATTTTTTGCCAAGGGTAAAATGTATATCAGCTGACTGATATAAAGTTATATCAGTTAAACTAATAAGGTGATGACACCTCATTTAAAATCACTTATACCATCTCAAGTGAATTTGTAGGAGCGGAGCGACCCGTCCGGATCCATAATTTTAAATAAAGTATCACCACCTTATTAGTTTAACTGATATAACTTTATGTCAGTCAACTGATATACATTTTACTCTTTTGCCAAACTGATATAAGTTTTATTAGATTGACATATACAAATGTATGTGACAACATAGGCTAAATATGTCATTGTTCCCATATTAATTGGTACCAAAAACATTGGAACTAGTTGGTGTTATCTTAGCTACAAATGTACTAATATGGAACTAGAAAGTAAAAAACATTGTGGCTTTAATGAATAATATGTGGCTTCTAGTTCTTGTTCTTGTTCTATTGCAACCAAGCAATATTGATGGGTTGATTTTGGATCTTGATTATTGCTCTTCACTACATCCACACAATCTCTTTGGTGTCTGAAAATGACTGTGCAATCAAACCATGTCCTTCACATGTACACAGTGCTGGGCTGACTGAGAGGCCCATTTCTTTGAGTTGGGCTTTTTTTCTTTTGTAGCAGATGATTCGTGCAGACGTGTCGTGCGGTCCAACACGAAAATGAAATGAGCAGTGTGGACTCGGCACAATTGACACAAACACAACCCAACACATTTTGTTGCACGATAGAAAAAACACGTTTGGCACGACACGACCCAACGCGTTTGGCACGTTATTATGATTAATTTACAATTATACTCTTAAGTGTACATGTTGGACGTGCTGTGTGTGCTTGTTTTGCTGGCCTAACACGAATACGCCATGGTTACACAATGTCTATGTTCTCCGATACAAAATGACACGATGAAAAAGTATATGAGTCCAGTAATTGTGTCGTGCATACATGTCGTGCTGAAAATTGACAGTGTGGTGCACAACCCAACACGGACATGACACGTCCGACATGGTACCTAGATCAATGAGCCGAGTTGATATGAACACAACCCAACACATTTAGCACGACAAATCCAACACATTTGACACGATCACCACGTTTGACACGTTATTATAATTAATTTATAAATATACGTTTTAGTGTGCGTGTTGGGCATGTGCGTACGCGTTTTGGTGGCCAACACAGACACAATTACTAAATATGCCGTGTTCTCTAATACAAATACGACACGATTACAAAATATACGAGCTATCTAACAAACACGTTAATTTTGTATTATGTTACGACACGAATGAGCAACTCTAAATAATATTAGAATATGTCTATATACACACAAGATTCAACCTATACTCCATTTGATCAAAATTGGATTCTGAATAAAATCTAGTAGTTTTAATATTATATTCTCTCATTTCTTTGTCCTCCAAAGTAAACACACAAACATAAATTATGAGAAAAAAAATGGTTACACTATGAATAATATAATCATCCACTCCCTCTACTTATATTTTGTGGCCACTTGACCCCATATTGGTAACAAAAACAAAACCCTTTATTGAAACCTTTAAAGAAAAAGCTTAATATATATATATATATATATATATATATATATGCAAAGAATGTTTAATAATATTTGGGTGTGGCTATGAATTCAATCTCTAAAGCAACCAACCATTATGGATTGTTTTAGATCAAAAAAA
>JAYMTK010004090.1:0-11504 GCA_036897405.1 Pelargonium myrrhifolium | reverse complement strand
CAATGTTCCTGGACTATCAAGGCCCCTCAATTCTGGCCCTGGGTGCCATACCTCTTTGACCGGTGGCTTGCACTGACCTTTTGACTAGTCGTCTTGCCACGCGTCATCGTTTCATTGGAGTAGAATACTCCCGATTTTTTGTGCATCAAAGAATGACACCTCATTGTCTTTGTTAAGTTGCAACTGATATAACTTTATATCAGTCAACTGATATACATTTTACCCTAAATATATATATATATATATATATATATATATCAACCAATAACACTAATGCATTGATAATATTTGATGGCACTCACTTATCTTAGTGGTTTCTCACGTCACAACATCTCTATAATCACATAGTAAGCATCTTAGTGTTTAAAGTACTAGTGCTATTTTATTTTATTGAGTGTTGAGAAAAGACAATATGTGCCACATAGCTTACCACCAACTTTATCCACTTTTAGTCTAATGCTCAACTCCATTTAGGTAAGATCGATAATTTGGGTCATAACTTGTGATACCACACGAATTTAAGAGAGTGTTAGTTCAACATAATCATTAATCGCGTTTCCATTGACTATCTCAAGCCTTTTAATAATTGTCGTGTTCGTGTTGAACCTGTTTAATCCGTCTAGCCCGTTTTATTAAACGTACGGATCATAAACGAGTCGTGTAACTTGTTTATTAATTAACTCACCTATTTAAAGATAAAAATGTAAAATTTCAAACTTATAGTGTAGAAATTATTCATATAAGTTAAATGAGTCAAACATGATGTGTTGTGTCACTATCAACCCGTTTACGTAAACATGTACGGTCGTGTCATCCCGCTCATTCGTGTTCGTGTCATATTTTTCAACCCGTTTTATAAACGGGTAAAGTTCGTGTTAACCCATTTAACAAAATAATAAATTTTTAACATGACCCGTAAATACAAATTGTCATCTCTAGTCTATTAGATGAGAACCTCGTTCAATAAATCACAACTGAAATTTCTGATACTCAACACACACACATATATATAATCCATTAACTCATTTGCCAACTATATTGCATGGGAAAATGAAACAATATCTCCCACAACAAAGAGGAAAACAAGATAAAAAGGCAAAAAACAATATAAATTGAAAGTCATTTTATGTATGAGTAAAATGTATATTAGTTGACTGATACAAAATTATATCATTTGCAACTTAACAAAGTTAATAAAGTGATGACACCTCATTTAAAATTACTTATACTCATCCAAGTGAATTTGGGAGAGCGGAGCGACTCGTCCGGATCCATGATTTTAAATGAGGTGTCATCACCTTATATCATTTAACTGATATACATTATACCCGTTTAATAATATCAATATTAGTTAAGACTACTATTTTAGCATCCCCACATGTGACCTTATACATGGACATGTCACTGATTACAAACTTTTTTGAGCTGGGTTTAATAAATGAAAAATACTAGAATAGAAACTGGATTTAAGTTGTTGAATTTAAGAATAAATTTGTGGGAGCGGAGCGATCCGTTCAGATCTATAATTTTAAATAAGGTGTCATCACCTTATTAGTGCAACTGATATAACTTTATATCAGTCAACTGATATACATTAAATCATTTTATGTACTCATAAGAAATTGATGAGCCTTGTCACAACCCACCTATTTACCTACTTTTTTTTGATGAATACCTATTTACCTACTTTTTTTTGATGAATACCTATTTACCTACTTAATTCTTTATGAATTCATGAAATGTTAACCATTTTTTTTAAAATCATTTTAAAATAAGTATTTTGTTATTTTAAAACATTTTTTTTTCTTCAAATTTTAGCCCTTTAGTTTTCTTGTACCACGGTCGACTTGTTTTGATTGACGGATTTTCACTATATGTCAGTTTGTGATAGTATGTTAATATAGTCTACAGTTTTTTCATTTTTCTATTTAAAAACAAGATATTAAATAAAATAATTAAAGGCAAATTTTGATATCCAAATTTATACAAAAAATTCAGTTCGGTACCCAAACTTGTATTATACCAAAAGTAATACATAAATTTCATTTTTTAACCAATTTTGGTGCCCGTTGGATTTGTTGAAAAATCCGTTAACTTTATATATATTTGTTTTATAATTATTATTAGTTTTTTATTTTTTTGTATATAAAAATTCACTACAACCTCTTGTCTTCTTCACCTACAAGTCGGTGCCAAAAGACTAGAGTCTGACATTGCGATGGGCTTCGACTCAGACAACTCTGATCCCTTCTTCGACTTGGAGCTCGCAACTCCCGATTTAGACAACATAGATGCGAGGCGAGACAAATTCGCAAACACGTACCAAAATTACTATAATTCATGTAACTATAAGCACTCCACGTGCATCGCACGAGATCTCCATCTAGTTTACTGTAATCCAGCCTGACCCAATTGGGTCAAAATATGGGTCCAAACCAGACCAGGCCCAATTGTGATTTTGTGAAAACCCTGCGCCTATGGTTCACAATCTGATTCATCAGCTAAAACCAAAATCCAATGGCTACGATCGCGACGGACCACCCAATTACCCTACGCCGCGTAACACCCACACACATTTTGGACTGTTCCCTCCAATATTTCATCTCCATCTCTCTCTCTCTCTCTCCCCCAAAACCCTAACCCCAGACCCTCTCTCTGCAACTCTCACGCGCCTCCACAACCACCGCCGGAAATGGCCGCCGGAGCACCAGTCCTCGACGACGGCTTCTCGTCGGAGCGCCTCTTCAGCCAAGGTTACTCGTACACCTACGACGACGTCATCTTCCTCCCCCACTACATCGACTTCCCCACCGACGACGTCTCTCTCGCCACCAAGCTCAGCCGCAACATCTCCCTGAGCATCCCCTGCGTCGCCTCTCCGATGGACACCGTCACCGAGGCTCACATGGCCACCGCGATGGCCTCTCTCGGCGCCATCGGCATCGTCCACGCCAATTCCTCTCCGTCCGTACAGGCCGCTCACGTACGCGCCGCCAAGTCGCGGCGCGTGCCGGTTTTGACGAATCCGACCTTCAAGTCTCCCGAGAGCCGCATCGAATCGGGTGATGATTTCGGTTCGTCGCCGTACGTGCTCGTTACCGAGTCCGGAACTGCTCAATCGAAGATGTTAGGGTTTGTCTCGAAGTCTGATTGGGAGAATCTGGCGAACAAGGAGGTTAGAATCTACGATTACATGAGCAATTCGAAGGATTTGGTTCCGTGGAGTCATGATTTGGGGCAGATTGATCGGTACTTGGAGGAGAAAAAGAGTGGATTTGTGGCTTTGGAGAGAGACGGTGAGGTTGTTGATTTGGTGACCAAGGAGGAGGTTGAGTGGCTTAAGAGATACCCTAGGTTGGGGAAGGGGACGATCGGGCCGAACGGAGAGTGGATGGTTGGAGCAGCAATGGGGACTAGGGAAGACGATAAGGTGAGGCTGGAGGAAGTAGTGAAAGCCGGAGCGAACGTGGTGGTGCTGGACAGCTCTCAGGGGAACTCCATTTACCAGATTGAGATGATCAAGTATATCAAGAGGACGTTCCCGGAGCTGGACGTGATTGGAGGCAATGTAGTGACCATGAACCAGGCACAGAATTTGATTCAAGCTGGTGTAGACGGGCTTCGAGTTGGGATGGGGTCTGGGTCGATATGTACCACACAAGAGGTTTGCGCGGTTGGACGCGGGCAGGTATATGGTTTTGCTTGTTCACTTCATGATATTAGCTAGTCTTACTATTGAACATGCATGATAAGGAAGTAATTGAATTGAAGTTTATGAAACTGTTTGTGGTTGATGTCTGTAGAGTAAATGATTAGAACATTTAGGAACAGAACGTGGTAACAGATACATGTTTCGTGGTGACGGAAGGAATAAATTGTGTTACTTGTGTCTCTTTGACCAAAGTCGGGGTGTTTGTGTGTAGAATTTGTGATCTTTAGCTCGTTTCATGATCGGATCATGCACGGGTGATTACTACTTATTACTTAATATGTGTAATTATGGAGTGATTGAGTTTGTATGATCTTAGCTTGTTATATGATTGGATTGTGCACGGGTAATTACTACTTAACATGCTTAATAAGGAAATGATTGAATTGAAATTTATGAAACTGTGTGTGGATGATATCAATGGAGAAAATGATAAACAAAAAGTTGTAATGTGGACATGTTTCGTGGAGATGGAAGGAATGAATTGTGTGATTTTCTGTATTTTAGACAAAAGTGATAGCTTTAGTACTGGGAATTTTATCGAGTTTCATGTAGCGTATCCTAAAGTTGAATCCTTTCCTTCTCCGAATATTGAAATTGATTCATTTTATTACTTATAATCTATAAATGCTTCTTTTTTGTGCTCAAATTAGTTGTTGTGTCACTGTTTCATGTCTCATAGGTCAGATTTTCAGCCAAACTGGCTTGTGTTTTCTGTTTGATATGTCAATGAATTGGTGGCATACGTGATGTTCTGTTGCATTGAGTGTGAAATGCTGTATTGAAGCTAAATGAATGAAACGTAGTTGGTCTGAACCCATGTTTGCCTGTTGGCAATACTTTCTTATTCTTTTCTTGGCCAGTTTTGCTCAACCCGGTACTCATGATTTGTTGTTGTTTCCATTCACTTTTCAGGCTACTGCCGTATACAAGGTGTCTTCTATTGCTTCGCAATGTGGCGTGCCTGTAATTGCAGATGGCGGCATTTCTAACTCTGGGCATATTGTGAAGGCTCTGACCTTGGGGGCTTCTACGGTAATGATGGGGAGCTTCTTAGCTGGAAGTACTGAGGCTCCTGGGGTTTATGAGGATCAGGTATACAGTTTTATGCCACTGTTCCTTACCGCTGTTTATGCCATAAAGTGATATTGTATATTGCACAATGCACATCCACTCACACACAATACATGCACCCAAAAAGACGTGCATCATTTTTTAATGGTACAATACTTTATCTATATCTTACATTATCCTTTACCCCCATCTCCTCTTGTCTTTCAAATAATTCCGCACCAATCACATGTTTTGTGGGGATATTAAGTCTTTTTGGCTGGCATGCTGCTTTATTGAATCTGCACTTTTTATCTTCTAAATGAACTGTGTCATTGTAAGAGCTTCGCATCGGTCCAAGACTGAACCAGGTCACCAAGAAGCAGACCAAATCCCGGACCGGACCAGACCAGTTTGGAAGGAATTTAATATAAGTATCTTTTTTATGGGAAAAAATGAAACAAATGTTTAATTGATGTGAATTGTGTGAGGAATCATGGAGTAGATTGTACCAAAAGTAGTAATTTTTAAAAAATTAAATTAACTAAAAATAATTCAGTCTAGACCAAACCCATTCGGTCCCTCCCGACCTAATTTTCTTACTTGACAATTGGCATGATGTAGCTTAACAAGATTCTATGCATTGTAGTATTTTATTCCACTTATGCCCTAAGATCAAATAATGCTTAGGTATTCATATACTACTTTGTCACTTATTACATGAAACATGCAATGGATATCTAAATAGTTTCAACATTTTGGAGAAACTTAAAGATTAGGTTGGGTTAGTATTAATGGATTGGATGGTGCCGCAATTTTTTTTTTTTTATAAAAAATTATAATTATTCGGTTCATGACCAGACCAGACCAGACCGTACCAAATGAATTTGGGTTTGATCCGAACAGAAAAGTGGTCTTATCTTTGAGTTAGTTTTTGATGTGTGAACTTATGCTTACATAGGTATAGATATACACGCGCATAGATATATATATAATTTTATATCACTGAATTATGAGTTCTAACATTTGGCTATATATCAGAATGGTCGCCGAATTAAAAAATACCGAGGCATGGGCTCCCTAGAAGCAATGACTAAAGGGAGTGATAATAGATATTTGGGTGATACATCGAAGTTGAAGATTGCTCAGGGAGTGGTTGGAGCAGTTGCAGATAAAGGTTCCGTCTTGAAATTTATACCTTACACAATGCAAGCAGTCAAACAAGGGTTTCAGGATCTCGGCGCCAAGTCTCTACCTTCTGCTCATGAACTGTTACGATCTAGTGTCTTGAGGCTCGAGGTGAGGCTCGTCGTTTCATTAACGTGCCTTTCATTTTATGCATTGTCTCTTTACCGTCTTTCATTTTTTAATGTCTATTTTCAATTCGGAACATAATCATTCACATAAACTACCATTTGCATTAGTTGAAATTAGAGCTGGCAATTTGGATCGAAACCCACAGGCATTCGACTTAAAACCTATCCGATCCAACTATTTTTGGGTTGTGTCGGATTGGACAAATTCACACATTTTACGCTAAAAGTCGAAATCTGATTTGGATCCGAACCCCTCTTAGATAGGATTTGTAATAGTCTTTATCAATCCGAACTCGAACAACTCCTATCCGAATTGCCACCTCTAGTTGAAATAGTCATCTGAGATGACAAATTATAGATAAGAACTTTACACCTAACAGATAGTTCCTTTTATACTTTTCTGTAACAACCCTTCCTTTACTTTCAATTTTTTGTCCCGTCATTTAGATTTACAGAATTTTGTCTCTCATCGACATCAAGTGTAGGACACATGATGTGACATTATTTTACTCGTTTAACCCTTACTATCACCATTGGTTTCACATTTGCCATGATGAAATGTTGACAGTACATGGAGCTAGTTGTTGTCTTGCTGAGGGAAAAAATAGCCACATATATACACGTAGAGTTGACAATTTGGACCTAAACCCGCGGCCACCCGAAACTCGATCTGCATTTTTGCGGGTTCAAGTAACATAAAATAGACCCGAATGATTTTCGTGTTTAGTCAGGGTTGCCATTGGGAAATTGAGAGATTGCGGATTAGGCAAACCTGCATATTTTCCATGTAAACGCATGTAACTAACCCGTCCTTACCCGCGGCCTGAAACTTGAAACCTCATGACCCACGGCTCTTGCAGGTCGGGTTCTGGTTGGGTCCTTTCAACTCAAAACCCGAAAATTGACCCGGATCAAACTTTATATTATACAAATGCATCTGCAGTTTGCCAATTAGAGTCATCTTATTTGCTAATTAATAGTTGTCCATAAGAAACGAAAGTGCAATTCCCGATAACCTTATCGGTTCTGCCCAGGCTCGTAGAGTAAACGGCTTTTCACATCTTTTTAACCCGAGAGAAATGGCTGTTCTTTTCAATCTTGCTTTTTCTCTTTGCCTTGTTTACAGGTCAGGACCGGAGCAGCACAAGCCGAGGGTGGAGTTCACGGGCTAGTTTCTTACGAGAAGAAACCATTTTGATCCCGAAAACCAGTCTGTTGCGTGCGTCGTGTTCGGCTTAGAAGTTGAGGAAATTGATGATCGGATCAAGACCCGCCAACCATCTCTTGTACTTTATTTATGTTTCTCTTTTTAGTTTCTTTAGTTTTTAATGTATCATGAATTGGTTTCGAGCATTGGAGGCATGGAATAATACACAGCTTTTGATTTGAACTCGTGGGTAACTGAAACCCGACCCAAAAAATTCCGACACCTACCAATTTTTTGATGGGCTCGGGAGGGTGTTTTTTGAAAATTTAGGGTCAAATTAGGCAAATTTGCAACCGACTCAAAGCTTGTTCCTTGCCTTTCGGGTTGTTTTCAAGGAACACCTTTTCCTCGAACCTGAAAGCTCCCTATAAGAAACCCGAAATTGGAATGGACTTGTTCGGATTTGGATCGATAAAATTGTACTTCAATTGTACACTGTAAAGTAGGGCACTTTTGATTTGAACTCGAGTGTATTTGAAACCCGACCCAAAAAATTATGGTCTAGGTCACAATATGACCCCTACCAATTTTTTGATCGACTCGGGATGGTGTTTTTTTTTGAAAATTTAGGGTCAAATTAGGCAAATTTGCAAATGACTCAAAGCTCGTGCCTTGTCTTTCGGGTTGTTTTTCACCTTTTCCTCGAACCTGAAAGCTCCCTTTAAGAAACCCAAAATCGGGTTGGATTTGTTCAGATTTGAGTTGATAAAATTTTACTTGAAAAAAGTTTGAATTTGTTTGTTTTATATTTAAAATTTGAGAGCAAAATATGTAAATTTGTCCGTTCCGACCTTGTATTTTATAGGATAAATTTGATATGACCTGAAAATCGGCCATATCAATAGAAATTGTCGAAAACTAGTTTTGTCATGTACGTTGTACAAAATATGATTTTATTATTATTCGCAAATCATTGATACTATTAAATAAATAATTAATTTAATTTTATGACTTTTTATATCTTAACAACTTAAAATTTAAAAACTAAAGTGATATATATATTTTTTATCCAACAAAAAATAATATTGTAGACAAACCAAAATGAATTTCATTCTAAAATTTTTTTCCCCAAAACTTCAAAATTAAAAAAAAAAAAATCCACAAATAAACAATAAAAAAATAAAAAAATCTACTCATTACAACAGGACATTATTGTCTGTTAAGTTCCCTCATAACCGACAAAAAATTATGGCGGTAGTCGGTGACAGAATCCATGACGTGGCGTAATTCCATTGGGCCTTCACGAATGAGAACTGACACCACATGTCGTTTTGCCAACTTTATTTTCCCGCGCAAACAGCATTGGGTCTCACACACACAAACCCAATAAAAAAAGCAATAAAAAAGAGAGGGAAAATAGAATTTCACGGCTCCTAATTTTCTTCATCTTCAAAACCCTAATTTTCTTCGATTTTCTCAGTTGCGATTCTGCGTTTGTTCCTCGAATCTGCTGATCGGTGGCTCGGAAGCGGAGATTTCAGATTGTTTTGACACTGAATCGTAGGTTTCTTGAACTTTTGGATTCAATTTGGAGTTGGATTCTACTGATTTTTGTTGTTGGTGGTGAAATTGTGGAATCGGATTCAATTCAGTGTATATGCGATCATATTGTTTGTTGTCGGAAACTGTGCATGTTCAATTGTTCATATGATTCTTATTTGTTGTCAACTTCCGAAAAGATTAGAATTGTACTGTTCAGGTTAGGACTTGTTTGGATAGCGTTTTGAGAGTGTAGTTCTTGTTTTTGGAACTGGAGCTGATCTCGAGTATTGCAGAGACGTAAGATTCTTTTCACTAAATTGTAAGTTTTCTGTTTTTTTTTTTGCTCTTAATAGACTCGGATTCAACTGATTTGAGCTAAATTTGTTTAATCAGCTTCAATTTAGTGTACTCAAATTTCGTTCATGTTTAGATGATTCTTATTAACTATGCATTACCTAAAATTTTGAACTTGTTCAATTATTTATTTATTTTTTATTTAAAGAAATTTGAGGTTCTGGGTTTTTAGTTGCAATGCAGTGGATGTGCATAGGTGGCTGTGACAATACTGCCTAAAGTTTTCAAATTTGATGATCTAAATGGCTAATTAAAAAAATTGATGGAGTTTACTTCAAATTCCATGCAATTGGAATTCCAAACCCAAATTTAGGAGTTGGGAGTTATAGTTTTTGTTTTAGGTTAGGGTGTTATTGTTGTTAATTGTGATATGGATGTGGTGTATCAGATCAGATAGAATATGGAGTTGTCCCCGCCAGCTTCTCTGAGTACAATGGAGGACAATCAATCTTCAGTTGCAATGGGCAACAGTTGTCCTGCTCAAGGAAGTGCCATCGATGCCCTTGAAACTCGGTTCAGTAATCTCTGCAAGGTTTTTTTTCTTCTTCATGTCCTTTGAAGAAATCAGCATCTTCTACCTATTCTTTTGCTTTATGTTTTGTTTATTCCAATTCTTTCTAGAGGTGTTTAATTTTCTGTTTGAAATTTTTGTCTTGGAATCCGCAATCCAATTGCACAGGATGGATTGTTGCTGGATGAGAATACAACTACACAAGCTATGAAGGTTTTCAAAGAAACTAAGTACCTTCTACTAACACACATGTCAGCTGTTGGAAGTGGAACGGTATTGTTCCCTTTGGTTTTTTACAGTATTGTTTTACCAATTGTTTATGTGAAAGCTTTATGTCAAGTGTCATCTGAATTTGTTTCATTACCTTGAATCAGCCAGAAGAAGTAGAACGGTTTTGGTTTGCCTTTGTATTGTACTCTGTGAGGAGATTAAGTGAGAAGAATGATGAGATTGTGCAACAGGGGTCCAAAGATAATACATTTAATTTATGCCAGATATTGAGAGTAACAAAGCTGAAGTATGTCATTTTTATTTATTTATTGATTTGGAATTAACTATTCATTATTTTCACATTTGATACTTGCATTTTGCAGCCTTACTGACTTCTTCAAAGAGCTTCCTCAATTTGTTGTGAAGGCCGGTCCAATACTAGGTAATTTGTATGGCACAGATTGGGAGAATAGACTCGAGGTATGGGAACCATAAATACATCCATATGGGAGTGTTTTCTGCTAAGATTATTATTTTATTCTTAATTGAGCACCTTTTGTTTGAGCCTAAACTCATGATTTTCTGTTCTATTCATTCACTCAGGCAAAGGAATTACAGGCCAATTTTTTGCTCTTGAGCCATCTAAGCAAGTGAGTATTCTTGCTTCTGCAATCTGCATCTCCTGTTCCAGTTGAAAATTGAAGCAGTTAATGCACTGCTTTGTAACTTGTTACACCTAAATCTTTAATCGATGTTATTTTGTATGATTGTATCTTCTAAACTATTAATTGAGCAAGCTCTCTATTAATTGTATGGGAGAAGAGGCGAGGATGACCCATGATTGATCGTATTTCTGAAAGGCAAATTCTAGTATGCTCTAAAAATAAATAAGTTACCACAACTCTTTCACTTATTAGCTTCCATATATGAATCTCTTTAGCCAATAGTGCCCTAGTGTATGAAAGGTAATTGCTAGCAATTAGGTAGCACCATTTGGTTTTATTTTTTGTAAAAAATCCCCACAAAGGGCATTCCAGCTGTGTATTATGTAATGGTCAAATCATTCATTTCATTGGACTCGGTTATAGAAATTACCAGATGACCAAGTGCCAAAACACGGAGCTTCACCGTGGTCATATGTAGATAGATAGCACATTATATGATTTCAATACATATGTCACTTGGAATGTTTAATTGTCAACATGACAAAGGTTTCTTCTACTCCATTTTTTCTGCGTAACCTCTGCTTTCATAGAATTGTTCTCAAATGGTGTTCAGTAATAACACTTTACCTTATTACTTTAATGATTTAGGTATTATAAACGAGCATACCTTGAATTCTTCATGACAAGTGGCACAGATAATGAGAAGCAGTCATCTGTTGAAAGGGCCACTGGCTATGTGTCTGAGTATCATCGATTTGGGTGGTTGCTGTTTCTGGCTCTCCGTGTTCACGTGTTTAGCCATTTCGCGGACCTAGTGACTTGCAGTAACGGTTTGGTTTCGATAATGGTTAGTAACAATCCTGGATCACTTCCACAATAAATTTACAATCGCTGTTTGGTTACTCTAGAGGCATAGTATTAGATTCTATGAAGCACCGATTCGTTAATACCCTAACGAATCCGTGTCGTATCGCGAATCGGACACGGATCCGCGAAGGAT
>JAYMTK010004089.1:0-11505 GCA_036897405.1 Pelargonium myrrhifolium | reverse complement strand
TGTGTGCTTGTGTATTTTGGTGTCCTAGGGATTCTGGGTATTGAATGGTTCTGAGAATTGAAGGAAGCTGGTCTGCGTCGTCGATGAAAGGGAAAATAAGACAAAACAAAAAAACAGTGGGATTGATTCAAATTTGAAATGTGTGTGTGGAAGACAAAGAAAGAAGGTTGAAGAAGCGAGGGAATATGTGCAGGTGCAGATGGTGGTGATGGTGGATGTGCAGGGGCAGATGGTAGTGGTGGTGGTGAGACTTAGGGGTATTTTAGTCTTTTCCTTCAATAACGGACGAAATCTCTAACAATTCACGAAATTGATAGTTGAGGGCACCTTAATGTACGTTTGGCAAGGTGAGGGCACCTTTGTGTAACTGACTTTCAAATGAAGGCATCCCTTTGTAATATCCCCTTTGAGAATCTATATAAAACACGATAATGATAATATCTAAGGCAAAACACATATGAGTACTATATACTTGTAAACATTTTCGGCACCACAATTTTCATTGTTCTTGAATATGTGAGGAAGTGTAACTCGAGAATTTTCATAAAATAGAAAGTTACATGCAGTGCATGTGATAAGAGAGATAATTTTTTTATCCAACTTAACTGACCGAACAATATTTTGGCAAGTACGTATGAGCTACATTAGTAAGCACCAAAGTTCATGAAATGTAAGTAAATAGTACATGGGCTATATGTATTAACCTTTTTATTTGTGAGTAAATTACAGTTTCATATCATGTATTACCCCATTTGTAATTTACTATCATGAACTATCAAATTAATTTTTTACTATCTTATACTTTCGTTTCGTTGGTAAATAGGTATGTCGTCCAAGAAAATTAATGAAAAACGTCTTTAAGGCTATCACGTGTACTGCACATGTATTAAATATTTCGTAAATGGCGAAATTGCCTTTTATAGTTCTAACATTTCACTACCATGTACTCCATAATTCTAACATTTCAATACCCTGTACTTCATAGTTTTAACATTTCACTACCATGTAACTAGCATCCACAAGCCTAATTTTGCTGAAAACTGTAGATTCTTGCCGAAAACACTTGATTCTCGCCGGAAAATTAAAAATTATTAGATTTTACTAAAACCATTTAACTAAAATTAGTCCCATATAGGTTTAGTGAAAATAGAGATAGTAAGGAGACTCAGATTTGGAGGTGTAAGGAGGCTTGGGAAGACGATTCAGGTTTGGAGGCGGAGATTTTGGAGTTCATGAGGAATTCCGAGAAGCCGGAGGCGTTTCAACATGGAAGGAATGTAGTTTTCGGCGAGTGTACGGACAATCAGAGGCGGAGATAAGAATAGAACAGTTAAAAGGTTAAAGATGGGTATTTTCGTCTTTTACCCACTTAACTGACGACAGATTAACGGCGGACCTATTTTTAACGGTTTTGAAAGTACTTGATAGTAAAAAGTTAATTTGGTAGTTCAAAGTAGTGAATTGCAAATGAAGTATGGTACATGATATGAAAATATAATTAATCCTTTATTTTAGGGGTAATTGCACATGAACCCCCTATACTTACACGTTCTGCACATGAATACCCTAAAGTTTTATTTTAACTTTTGGCTACCATGTACTTTACCAGTTTTGCACATGATTTTTGCTTGATTTTTGAATTTTTCAGTGGATTTTGAAAATTAAGGCAAGCCTATAAAGTTTCTAGCGAGTTTTTGCAGTTTCCGACGATAATTGGTCGCCGAAAACTTCAAACATTCATGTGTTCTTGAAAGTTGAAGAAGAGTAAAATGAGCATTTTTGAAAAAAATTAGGTTATGTGCATGACACATGATAAAAAAAAGGAGTATTCTGTGAAAAAACGGAATATTCCATGACAGAGAGGCCCCTGACATAGTACAAGGTAGTCAAAAGTTAAAATAAAACTTTAGGATAGTCATGTGCAAAACGTGTGAAGTACATGGGGTTTCATATGCAATTACCCTTTTATTTTATTATGGGGCAATTACATGTTACTACCCTCTTAATGCCGATTTATCATGTTACTATCTTATCTCATCACGTTATTACCCTGATGTTTCTTTTTTTCTCACGTTACTACCTTAAAATTGCATTTTTTTCGATTCGATTAGAAATTTCATCGATTAACATGTAAAAAAACGAAAATACCCTTCTCTTTTTTATGGAAAATGGAGGAGAGTGACATTATTAGGTCCAAATTGCGAAAGCCCAACACTCGCGCCCTTGAGGAGAATGCGCATGTCCACTGTCTTCTCCACTTCGCGGCGGCGATAAAATTCCCATGAACTCGCTCCCATGGCGGCGACACTCACGAAAAGCAACAACACTTTGCTATATCGACTCAAATCCCTAGCCAACTTACAGTCACAGGTCTCAATTCCTCTCTCTTTCTCCATTATATTCTCTCAGGCATTTCATCGAACAGTTTGTTGACGGTTTTGTTTCTGTTCCAAAACTGCGAAGTTTCAAGTCCAGAGGCTAAAACAAACACTGTCCGGACTAGAAAATATGCAGCCTGAAGCTGATCCTCAAGGTTATCACCGATTTGTTGCTTTGATTTTCTCTTAAAATTGATCAGGAAGTGTTTTAGCTGTTTATGTGTTTGTAAGTAGCTTTGGTGATGATGATGATGCAGGCCAAGCTGACATGTCGAAATGGAAAAGTATTAATGCAAAGAAACTTGGCGTAAACCGAATGAAGATTCCACATCATCCATGGGTGGTCTTGAACCGTCTTCACAACGATGGTGATGTTTTGTTATATTTGTTCTTGTATTGTGTTTAATATAGGTAGCGTTTGGACTAGAATTTTTGTCCAGTAATGGGAATCAAGAATGCTGGTGAGAATACCTTTTGTTCATGAAAATGACTTCCAATTCACACACACACACACATATATATATACATATTTTATAACCCAAAGGCTATCTTAGTAAAATGTTCATGAGAATGTGATATGTTTAGCGTGTTTTTTTTATAATGGGTACAAGGCAATGCTTTAAATAGTTCAAAATCAACTGCATTTGTACTATGTATGTGTTAACTCTATTTAGTTACCTATTGCGGGGAGGTCTGATAATATAACAAATTGTTTGTGTTTAAACATTTGAATGTGTTGAAGTCACTTGCCTAAGTTTACAGGTTTACTTTCTGACTGATTTTGCAAGCCATATATTCATAATTTGTTTTTTTTTTTCTTTTCTCTTGGTATGCAGGGTTTCAAGTGTACCTGGTGGGTGGATGTGTGAGAGATTTAATCCTAAAAAGAGTCCCTAAGGACTTTGATGTTATCACTACAGCTAGCCTCAAACAGGTTGAATTTGGGTCGTTTGTTTTTATTTTATTTTTATCTGATCAATAAACATCACTGAGGTGCATGTACCATGACTTGAAGTTCTGTTTGGTTTCTAATTATTAAACATTAATTATTACAGGTCAAGAATAAATTTTACCCCTGCTGGATTGTTGGACAACGATTTCCTGTATGTAGGGTGCATATTAGAGAAACTGTTATCGAGGTTTGTTAGCACCTCTTGTAATTATATGTGATACAATTAAGTATGAGCTATAGCTGACGAAGTTTGAATAAATGCTGTCATGACATCACGTCTGAATTTTGTTATGTACTTTTAATGGTTGCTTGTTACAGGTGACCAGTTTTGAAACAATAGCAAAACATGAAAAGGAGAGAGAGAAAGTTCTTATCTCTCAAATGCCAAGTGGATGTGATGAATCAGACTTCATCCGTTGGAAAAACTCCATGCATCGAGACTTCACAATAAACAGGTAACTCTTTTTCTTCTTTAGTTTTTTTTTCCCTTCTAATTTTATGCAACTCAACAAACATTTTATTTTAAATTTTGTGGAGACAGTTTATTCTATGACCCATTTGTGAATAAAATCTACGACTATGCCAATGGAATAGCTGACTTGAGGGATTTAAAGGTGACTTTCAGTCTATTTCATAAGTCCACATTATGAATAATGTGATTCATTTTGCTTATGTTATTTGAATTTTGATGTGTACTGAGATTTGTTTCTTTTGCTGGGTGATGTGAACCAGCTACGAACATTAATCCCCGCTCAAGTGTCATTCAAGGAAGACTGTGGTATGTACTTTTCTCTTTTTAGACCTAATTATTGTCTTTTGTGTTGGAATAAACATTTTTGGATAACCTTGTATGATCTTTGGCATTTGGACACAGCAAGAATTTTGCGTGCCGTAAGAATTGCTGCTCGGTTAGGCTTATCATTTTCAGAGGACATTGAAAGTGCAATACATAATCTTTTCTTATCCATTAAGACGTTGGGCAAGGTACAGCTACTGAAGTTAAAATAGGCATTCCATTTCGCTTCAATATTATTATTTAATGTTCTCTATTTAAGGGTGAGCCTTGACACATCGATAAGGTTGCCACCTCGTGAGCTTGAGACCATGGGTTCAAGTCAGGAAAATAATCTCTCCAGAAAAGTAAGGGGAAAACTGTTTTTAGAAATGATCTCCCCAGACCCCACAATGGTGGGAGCCTAGGGTACTGGGCCGCTTTATTTATTTATTTATTATTAATTTGTCCCATTTCCGATTTCTCTCTCACATACAGTGTGCCGGGGTTTCTGTGGATTGTCCATTATCTCTCTGTAATTAGATTTAGCGCTGACCGATTCCTAAGTGGCCCAGTGGTAAGGGCTAATTCATGATATTTTGTAGGTGCTTAGTCACAGGTTTGATTCTTCTTGAGATTAGACTGGGGATTTAATTTGGGTCTGTGGTCAGTGGTACTCTGCTACTTCTAGCCTCCCCGGGGTCAGCCCATTAGGACTTGACTTGTCACCAAAGGAAAAAATGAAAACAAAGTTTGTGCACACACAGAACTCAAATGCTTCTTGTAGGAACTCCTTTCTAAGGGCCTCTCTGGATGCCCAAGTAATTTTATCATCCAATATCATCAATGTCACCATCATATTCTTATCAAAATCATATTCTTTTTTTTCAACAGTCCAGACTGACAATGGAGTTAAATACTATGCTATCGTATGGAGCTGCGGAGCGCTCTCTCAGTTTACTTCAGCAATCTGGCATTCTTGAAATTCTATTCCCCTTTCATGTAAGTGGTTTCTCAGTTGCTGACTTCCTGCTTTGTATACATGTTTTGAGTCATTCATTAAGCTCTAATCTAACATGTACTTTGTGTTACAGGCAAAATACCTTGTTCAACAGGGTACTACAAAATGTTTTCAGAGATTCTCTATGTTAATGGTAAGCTCAGCTTTACTGAAAAATAACTTGGCAATTTTTTTGCTTCATTATGACTTGTTATGATAAAGATTGCTAAAATTCGTATAAAATTCAAATTTTTTAGATGATAGAGTTGGGGAAGAATTCTTATGGGTTGTTTTATATTCCTATATATTATGGAAACAATATTCATGATAAAATCCTTCTCTGGTGTGGTACTGATAGGCTATTTCTTTCTGGCAGAAACTATTCTCCAACTTGGATAGATTGGTTGCATGTGATCGGCCTTCCAATTCTTGCGTCTGGTAAGTTAACAATATGTTTTTGTGCTTCTGTATGGCTTTCTCATGTTACGAAATGAAATGGAGAAAGAGACGCATGCTAGGCCAACATATTAGTGCACCATATCTTGAAAATTGCAGGTTATGATAAGCCCTAAATAAAATAAATTAGTATTACTTTTTATTTACCCTGTTGTGTGGTCCAAAATCAATTAACCAATTAACGTCTGGTTTATCTTAAAAGGTTGATCTCTGAACTCATGATTTATCATGTTCATTGTTCAAGCTATTCAAAAGGTTTGGTTTTGGTGATCAAGCTCAATTTAGACTTTGTAGTACGTGATCAGAGTATGATCCAATTGAATAATTGATTGGACCAAGTGAGCCCAAATAGTGTGTTTCTACTACTATCTTCGAACTTTTGAGAACCCTGCAGTGCAGTCTATTAACATGGTTATCTTAGCCTCGAACCTTTTTTTTTTTCTTTCTTCAGAATTTTCAAACTTCACGTTTTGAATGCTTGTAACTAGTGTATCTACAATAAGAGGACTATTATATGCTTCTAATTTCTTTTGCCATTGTAGACATTACCTCATCATGAACTGAAACCCTAATTATTTCAGAGATTTGACCATTTTATTGGCTCACTTGAATGTTTCAGTTTCAAGTTATCGTTCAATACTGGCCCATATAGAAAACTACACTGACTGTCTGACTTATTCCCCATTTTTTGTCAGACGAATGATGTGACTAAAATACATTATATTATGGGCCAATTACGGTTTACTACCCAACTATAATGCCCCATAAAACATAATTGCATTTTTTTTTTCATAACATTTACACCTTATATGTTTTCGCTTCATTTGTAAATTTTATATATCATCAATAAAATGGAGGAATCCATTCTCTCATTTTGTGCTTTGCATGACATTCTCATATTCTTAAATTCTCAAAATATCCTTACAATCTCGGAAGAACCCTAAACTTTGAATTCATATATGATATTTATGACATCAGAGAATGACATGTGCAAATTACATTTTTTTCGTTAAAATTGATGAGGTGTAAATGTTATGAAAATAAAAAAAAGTGTTATGTGTTTGGGGACATCATAGCTAGGTAGTAATCCGTGATTAACCCTTGTATTATCTACTCACATGTACCGCACAGTCAACAGATAAGAGATGTGAAATAAGTTGCTCAGTGGGTTTGGTATGATAGAATGCAAGTAGGTCATCCATGCTGATGGGTTAATTATTCTGGAGTATATACTTCATAGTAATTATTGTCTGCAGTAAACTTCAATTGAGTGAGTGATGTTCCTCTCAAAAAGAAAAACAGAAATTTTTTTGAGTGAGTGATGTAAGTGGCTTGTCATTCTATGGATGATACACCTGATCATGTTTATTGTGTGTGGAGCAGGGTTGGACTGTTGGCATTTCATCATGCACTAGTAAAGAATCCTCAAGACGCTCTTGTAGTTAAGGCATTTGGTTCTGTCTTGTATCACGGAAAGTGGAAGGAAGGTGCTGAATTTGCAAGAGAACATGATGCTAACACGCAAGTGAATTTTGTACCCGAGATCTCAGATTCCTCTAATTTCGAATCAGAGGAAAAGCTTGCTGAACGAGTTACAAAATTAGCATCATTAGTGCAACTATCAATTGCTGATTTAACTAGCACTAACAATCTCATGGAAGTGATCCCCAATTTTCCATATACTCCACACCTTGATTTGGTAAGTTCATTTATTGCAGATCTATATTGCTCATCTAAAATTAGCCGCAGTTCAATTTTAGTTCCAAAATGTCATCTGAACCTCGCACTATACATTCGCTGGCTGATATTGTATAGTAGAGCACGGTAATTTGACTTGGAAACTTGTGGACGATTATCTTAATGGGAAGCTACAAATAATGTGCGGATTTATGAATTTGCTTAATGGAAGGATGATTGATGTCTGAATTGCAGTCTATGTATAGAAAATGAATATAAATAGCTGATATAGGGTGATATGACACTGGGAGGGATAGGGATAACTGATGCAAGCCTTCTCTAATATTATATACTTCCTCTGCCCTGAAATGAGTTTTCTGTTTCTCTTGTATTTTTGTCCTAAAGTGTCTTTCAATTCTAATAATTTACTTATGCATGAATTACCAATTGTATCCCAATAACAAGTTAGTATCTTTTGAGTTTGTCACAACACATGTCTATGGGGGTGCAAGGAAATCTACAACACTAATCTCTACTTAATTTATATCAAAAAGGAAATAAAGAAACTCATTTTGGGACTTGAGTGTTTATATCCATATACTATGCAAGTGAAAGTGAAGTTTTCAATTGAAGTAACGCCGTAACGGTGTGATTTCAATGTGGTTTCACTAATCCTACAGAGTATGGAACGTTGCGGTGGGGAACTTGACTTTCGTAAATTTATGCAGAAGTCATTCCCCACATATGGTTGGTTAGGTATGCCACCAAGTTCTTCATTGCTTTCTCTAGTTGATATATGTGATTCTAACTTCTAAGAATGAACTTGCTATATACATATGTTATGGTTCTAAAACAAATACTCCCTCCATCCCGAAATAGTGTCCTGTTTCTCACGACTTTTTGTCCCAAAAAGAGTGCCCTCTTTTCTTTTTAGGAAGTTAGTTATGCATAAATTACCAATAATATCCCTATAATAAGCTAGTTAGTATTTCTTGAGTTTGTTACAACACGTTCATAGAGATGCATGAGAAATGTACAACACTCGTTTTGGGACGGAGGTAGTGTCTGAT
Source organism: Pelargonium myrrhifolium (assembly GCA_036897405.1). Taxonomy (NCBI): domain Eukaryota; kingdom Viridiplantae; phylum Streptophyta; class Magnoliopsida; order Geraniales; family Geraniaceae; genus Pelargonium; species Pelargonium myrrhifolium. The sequence continues at coordinate 3,200 of JAYMTK010004089.1, read as the reverse complement.
ATGATTGAGAATATGTTGTTGTTTAGGTTCTTATATCAAAGAAACCTGAGTTGTGATTGTATGTCGGCATGCCACCTAGTTTGTCTTTGTCATTCACGTTTTTAGTGTGGTAATCATGTATCTGTTTGACTTTCAGATTGTGCTTGATATGATTTAAATTTTGTGGCTGTTTAGGGTCATATATCAGATAAGATGCAGAGAAGTGTTGCTGAAATTTTCAATGTGCTGGTAGATGACATTAAATCTTACGACGAGGGAAGAAAGAGTTTTGACATCGATTATCACTCCCTTGGCGAGGGAAGCTTGTGCGAGACAAGACTTGTTCTTGGAAAGGTTATTCTAGGGACCATGAATGTAGTTGTGAAATCAAAAAGCAAGATTGTTGAAGAAAAGAAAGATCACCCGCAAAGGCTTGAAACTGAGAAAAAACAGAAGTCGAAGTTGGATTTGATTGAGAACTTGGATATGGCAATTTTTGATTCAACAAATCAAGAAGCAGTGACCAGTAAAAGTAAAAAGAGAAAACGCTCGCAATCTCGACCTGCACTAGAGACAAAGGACGCTGAGAGTTTCGGGGAGAAGGTTAATAGCTCAAACCAGTTCTTGAAAAAGGGAGTTGAGCCAAAGAAGTCTGAGACGAAGGAGTTCCCGGAGAACGTCGAGAAGCTTTTGAAGACGGTGAAGCAGGAAGAAAGGTCAGTAAAGCAGAAGTTAGATGGGGAGAATAATCGGAAGGAAAATAAGGAGAAGCGAGAAATGTTTGAGACGAAAGAGGTCAAAAACGAGGAAATGAGGGCAGTGGAGCATGAGTTGGCTGGAAAAAATACTCGGAAGGAGAGTGAGGAGAAGCAAGTGACGGGTGCTTGGACGCACGCCTTTGAGGGGCTGAAGGAGCAGAAGTTAAATATTGATCAAGAAAAGGAAGAAATGTTTAAAAAGCATTTGCAGTTTTTGTATGGGAGACCCTGCAAGCCATTGGGTAAGTTATCGTTCCTGAAGGAGGAGAAGGAAGTGAAGCGTAACACCACTAACGACTTACCAAAAAGGGAAAAGCCGTCGGAGAAGAAAGATAGTGGAGAGAAGATTAAGAAACAAAAACAGGCCAAGAAGAAAACGAGTTTGCCACCGTTGTCTAGTTTATTCAAGTGAACCCGTATATTATGCGAGAGGCGTAGGTAGAAGAGCGTTGTAAATCCCGAGAAAAGACGATTAAACTGCATCACTACGGGAGGAGATCGGGAAACAAGGTCGGACTCCGGGCAAAGAATAAAGGTAGTAAAATATCATCTTGATTTGATATTGAGCTATGTATTCTGATTTAGATCTTTTTGCTGTATGTGACATTGATTGCCTTGTTTAGATAGTTGAATTATTAGGAAGTTACATGTATCATCCATTTTTGGTTCTAGGGGATGATAAATTATCTTAGTCGAATTTTCTTTAGAAACTCCTCGATGATAGTTTTTTTAATCATTATTTTCGGCGATACCAACATTTCTGATGATAGTGTGGTTCTTAACAAACCTTTTGCTAGTCTTGTTTCGTGTTCCTTAAGGGGTGTACTACCTCTTAAAAGTCCTGTAATCTTGCGATGTGGGACTTCGTTTTAATTTGGATCGTGATATACCCTGTTCTTTGAGCCTTGACATTTTCAACACGTTAGCAACCAAGCAGCCTCCGGGCCTATTCCCATTCCTACCTCTCGCTCTTTCATTTCTTCCTTGGCCTATTGTCAAGTTAGCAACCAGACATTCCGCGGATTTGTTTGCCATCTCTCCCCTTTCTTCGGGTTTTCTCCCCTTTCTTTTTGGGCATCGTTGGTCCTAGGGTAAGCGCCCTCCCTTAGTGGGTCCTCTTATTTGAACATGTTAGTATATGTTTTTGAGGCGGTGTCACCACTTGGTGGATTCTCTTATTCGAGCAGGCATTTACCTTAAGGGTGAGGCAGGCTGATACCAACCAAGATGTGTTAATTTATGAGGTAATTGCACATGAATCTCTTGTACTTTACACGTTTTGCATATGATTTTGCTTGATTTTTTATTTTTGAGTTTTTCGGCGGGTTTTTGAAAATTACGGCAAGCCTATGAAGTTTCCAGCGAGTTTTTGATTTTTCCGGCGAGTTTTTGCAGTTTCCGGCGATAATTGGTTGCCGAAAAACTCCAAACATTCATGTGTTCTTGAATGTTAAAGAAACGCAAAATGAGCAGTTCTGAAAAAATTTAGGTTATGTGCATGACACATGATAAAAAAGAAGAAGAGAATATTCTGTTAAAAAATGAAATATTCCATGACAGAGAGACCCCCCGGCATAGTACATGGTGGTCAAAAGTTAAAATAAATTTTTATGGTATTCATATGCAAAACGTGTAAAGTACAGAGGGTCCATATGCAATTACCCCTCAATTTATTTGGGTTGTGTGGTAAGTGCCCAACCTCTTTTAAATCACCATCTCAGTCATATTCTTTCGACGTGAGATTTTTAGTTTGCATAGTAACAAACTCAACTTTTCGAGTCTTGATGTCCTTGTCAAGTTAGCAATCAAGCCAACTCAAGACCATTTTACAATTTGTACCTTTTGCTCTCATTCATTTCTTTTCCTTGACCTCATAAAGTTAACAATTAGGCAAAATTCAAAAAAGGTTAGAAGAAATCTTTCGAGCCGTTACAATAGTCTACGCTTTGAAATAGTAAGAAAAATTTCAAGCGTTACAGTAGAATCTTTCAAGCCGTTACAATAGTCTACGCTTTCAAATAGTAAGAAAAGTTTCAAACGTTAGATAGTCTTTCCATAATTTGAACATTGATGTATTTATTATTCTCATGTTTTATAATTCAAGTAGTGCAATGCTATTCTTAAATTGCACGTATAAAATGAGATCTTTCATCTCAAGAGGTTAAGGGAAATCACAAGCCAGTTAATGTAAAAATTATTATTTTATAAAGTCACACGATAATTTAGCACTCAAAGTCGAGATGCGACGAAAATGATAAAAGCGTGCTATATTATCTTTAATTCAACTCTTATTTTACTAAAAGCAATACTTCATAAATAATCATACTTCAATCAAAGCATCTTCATTAACACGACTGGTACGATTTTATTAACATGCTACTTCATGCAATTATTTAATTCTATTTGCAATCCAATCCGATATTTTCTCTCTCAAAATCTATATATATATATATATATATATAT
>JAYMTK010004088.1:0-11506 GCA_036897405.1 Pelargonium myrrhifolium | reverse complement strand
ACCTTAATTGTAGCAACGAGACCCAACCTGGAAAGCAATAGTCACAGAACGTTACAGTGAATAAACCTGTAATTGGACTTGTTGAAGTGGGTGATAAAGTTTGTCCCACATCAGAAAAATATAAAGTAAAAGTGGCTACATATAATATTGCAAGTGAAACCCTACTAATAAGATTGACCTTGCCCAACCCATTATATGTAGAGGAAAGGCATGGATGAGGGAGCGATTGGGGTTGGGGGGCTATGGTTTTGCGGAGGCGCCATTGGCCTTGGAGATGGGGGTGGACCGGTGGAGAGGCCGCCCTCAGAGAGGAGGGGGTTGGAGGGGCCACCAACGCGGATGGGATCGTTGTCGTCGGAGTCGTGTGCCACCAACGCGGATGGGATCGTTGTCACCGGAGTCGTTGGCGAAGGTGCCTCCACTTGGAGGTCTGGTTTACTGACGAATCTATACATACTATAAAAGCAGAACCAAAAAACTAGTTTATAATGCATGTTAGAGTGCCACCTCATTAGTTTATTAATTTTAGCATATTATTTTGTTTAATTATATATGAATTTTTTATTATTATTTGGTATTGTTTTGGAAAATAATATTTTAGATTTTCTATTAAAAATCCAATTTTTAGGCATGATTTATTTTCTACGTTTTCTTTTCATTGGAAACTATTTTTTTAGGCATTTTTTATGTTTTACCTTTTTTTTTTCTCAATTGAACCTATTATTTTTAGGCATTTTTTTAAGTCTGCATTATTTTTTATTGGAAACAATATTTTATTTTATTTTATATTTATTTTAGTAATTGCTATAAAAATAATATGATTCTTATTTTTTTATGTTTTTTATTAGAAAACATTAAAACTTTAGTGTTATTTTACAACTAAAAATAATTAAAAAATAATGAAATTCTAATAAATATGGTAAGTAATTATACAAAACTTAATTTACAAGTAAAATAATAATGAGACTTAAATTCTAATATAAAATTAGGCAATGTGCAACACAAACCCTAAAATACGAGATACATATAAATACATGGTTATATGTTCCACCAAAATCAAACTTATTGTTAGTATTCAGGTATGTATAATATATTCTTCTTTTTATATTTATTTCATGGCTTTATTCATAACGTCATGTATAATATGTTTGAATATAATGTGTGAACTAATACTATTCGTGTTCATTTTTTTTTTTTTTGATATTTGTTTAGGATGTTTTTATCATTGTTGATGAACAAATAAAGAGTAACGAGATGAGATTCAATCTTTATTGGAAGAAATTTAAGTGAAAAATATCATGTAATTGATGTGTACCCAGTAAAAAATGCATAATTATATTGATGTGTAATTGTATTTACGTATATGTGATTGAATTATTTTTAAGGTTAGCCATAGAATTTGTATAATTTTATTATGTCTGATGTATTTTCGTTTAGACTTTTTTAATAAGTTTTTACTAAATATGAGCAAACAATATGTATTAAATTTCTAACTTTTTAAGAATAAATTATGGTGATTGAAATGTATAATTGTATACATTTGAGTATATTTTGAGAGTATCAATTATATGCATGCATATATAATTTGAATAGTTTTACATGCAACTTCAAAAAAAAAAAATATATATTCTACAATATATATTTTTATTTTTATTTTTTAATTAGTTATAGTTAAATATTTGAGTATAATTATAACTGTACCATAAAAAAGTATAATTATATGTATGTACATGAAATGCTATATATTCTACAACTATTTTTATTTAATTATGATATAACTAAAAATAGTGCAAATATATTCTTTACTCCCGTGCAACGCACGGGGTATAAACTAGTTTCTACAAATATGAGAACATCTTTGAACTATATACACTAATGTATATGTATATTTTTGAGACTTAACTTACAAAATGACCAGGGTTGACAAATTTTTACCATCATTATTACATGTGGAGGTTGTGCAAGTTAGTTTATTAATAGGAATCAGTGATTTCATTTGAGACGGTTGCACTTTACGTGTTTTTCTAAAAGAATGGTTGATAATATTATTTTATTGTTGCAGTCAAAATTTTAACAAACATATGACAGTTCTTATAAACAATCAAACTTTGCAGATAATCTACTCATGTAGGGTATTTGAATCTATGTCAAATTTATAATTCGTTATTGATATAATTAAATTATTATTACCTTAAAAATGTTATTATCGTATGTAAGATAATTCAAAGTGAAGCTAGTAGCATAAAATAGGTTGGGTGGACAAAGATTTTAATATACCAAACTTATAAATACAACTGCAATTTCACATAATTTGATGGAAAAATAAATAATCAAAGCAGCTACAATAGAAGTCATGATATGATCCAAAGATAATTTTACATACCAAAAAACTCTCAACAACCAAATAGCCATCACTCAAAACATGTTGCGGATGTGCATTTGTACACTCCATGCATATCCATTATTTTATTACTAAATTTGTGGGTACCCAAATCCGCTTCGATTCGATTAACTTTCAAGTTGAATAAGATATACCCACACAAATTAATATATTTTATGTTTTAAAATTTAAATTAGATCCAACGTGTTGTTTGAATTCAAATGAACTCGGAGGCCTTTCGAGTGATTTGAATCTTTGTCAACTCGAACTCGAAAAAATTCGATCCCAATCCGAAATTGTCACCTCTAATTACATGTGACAGCATGTGACATGTTTAATCATAAAAATAGTTAAAACACCATGTCTGGTTAAAATCTATTAAGTCTCCAAAGAATTGACACAGTAGTTAAGACACACACAAATTTATGTTAAATAGTGGCTTTGATTCTCATTAATTACCAGGTGGGGTGAAATTTTAATTAGCTAAAAGATGTCAACTACATCATATTGTTTAGCTCAACATGAGCTGATAAATAAATAAATAAAAAGTTAAATTGAAACTTATGACTAAATTTAGTTAATCATTACTAATTTTGTTGACATTTTAAATGAAAATTGTCTTCAAAATAAAGAAACTCTTATGCCAATATTTTTTGTGATGATTTATTTATTTTCAAGTTTCATAAAAGAATCTAACAATTATTATTACAGAAACTATAAAAAGAAAAAATAGATTTTGTTATTATTATTTTGAACTATCGTTATTTACATACGAGTAGTCACTCACACTTAAATATAATTTATTTATTTTTATAAAGTCCTACTACTCTCTTTAATTTACCGGTAAAGTTGTGGCCGTCCTAATTTTCTTTTGTTGTTTCCACTTCCTCAATTTATTTGGTTCCTCCACTTGCATGTATTTGCACTTTCAATGATTTGTTTTCAACATTTGCATGGTTGTGATTTGTGTGACTATTTTAATTTCACCTACATGGCCCATACTACTATTTAATACTGTATTTCCAAAAGTTAAAAAATATTGATTCAGCAAAATATATTTATCGGAAATGATCCGGGTATGTTTGCATTTTATATGTATTATACATGGATGCAATGTAGCTAATTTATGTCCATTAGATTGTCATGTTGAACACACATCACACACCCCCACCTTGTCTTTCTGAATTCGAGTGAGCTATTACCCAATGATGTTTTGACACTTGACATACATGCATACGAAGAGTATATGTTTGAATTCGCCTCTTATATTTAATATTCGATAAAACACAAATCAAATATATATATTTTTTAATTGAGCTACACAATAAGTAATATAAATTCTTTTTAATTCAAATTCTCGCTTCATAGATATAATAAGAGTTTTTTATGGAAAGTAAATATATCAATTACCAAATAAAATGCTCGGAGGGTACAACTCAATGTTCAAAACTTAAAACAAACCATAACTAGTACCCGAAAACAACCAATAAACCAGAAAAACCAAATGCAAGGAAACATAACTGTACTCAAAATATGCTAGCCAAAATAGATTGGACAAGAGAACACAATCCTCATCCACATCTATACCTAACATAATCACTCTGAATAGGTGTTCAGCCTCTTTAATCAAATTCCATGAAGATGCCAAAATAGCACCCGTACTGAGTTTCCCGCGATGCACTGGTCCTAAACAGAGATCCGAGTAGCAAGGAGAACTGGCCGAGGTGAAGCATTTGCCATCCAGCGATTGTAGCTATGCAGGAATCTCCCTTCCCACCGATTCAACCCAAGGGCAACCAAACCTTAGGTAGCCGGTCCAGGTCTCTCATTCGACCATACGAACCTGAGAGACCAGGTTCGTGCTAATGGTTGAGCTTCCGCTTTCCGCCGTCTCCAGCCTCTTTCGTTTCACCACTGGCTCGCCTACCAAGGGTGCCTCCTTGTCCGCCAGGCTTTTTCTTGTTACTGTATATTAAGGCCCATTCGGCCCTTTCTGATCCGCCTTTCCTCCTATTCAACCCTTTTGCCACCGAGAACCCCACTCTCGAGACGAGTTGCGTATGGGAGCACGGAAATCTGTGGTATAAAGAGGCTCATCTCCTACCCCATCCATATCAAAGAGATCTCGACATGAATCTTCATCATGCCCCTATCACCCCACAATAAAAACAAAATTAAGGTACCCTTTCGTATCTGAAATAAATCAATCCCCACTCTCCCCTCGGAAACTTTAATATTCATCATCCTCCTAAGAGGGCGTCTTACATCCATAACTACTTTAATCCTAAGATAAGACACTCGACCATCCTCCATATTTCTCTTGTCTATTTCTAGACACTTCCCAACTTGGTTCCCGATTTACATCAATATTTTATCATTTTCACAGTATTCAGGGACATAATATATTTGAACCCAAAGGACAATCTCATTTAACTCAACCAACCCCGCCCTATCCCCTAGAACCAACGGTTTTACAATCAAAGCATGAAAATTGTAAAGGCAAGAACCACCGTTTAATACCTTATTTGCATCTCACTCATGAAAAAAATCAAAGATGAATCGTTGCTGCCCTCGTTGCGGCCCCTTGTCGATCACCCCCTTCACTTTCATGCCCTTCATAGGCCTCCATGTTGTAAGGAATCGATCCATCGTTGGCCTGCTGTATATAATCGCCTCCGTGAAAAATCTCCCCACCACCTTCCATGATCGCATATCCATCTCCAGTGCACAGTCCTACATGGAGAACTCCAAGCCCTCCTCCTCTTCGCCCCTCAGTTCCAACCCACGAACCTTACGGATAAGGCCCGTCGTCGGATTCGTCAACCCTCATTCCTCCTGGATCACCTCCTTCCCCTTCCCAAAACCCTCCCCTCCGACCCTGTCCTTTGATCGTCTCCTCTCCAAAGCGGCAAGCCTCCTCATTAGACCCCCCTTCTCTAGTGTAAGAACTCTCCCTTGAATCCATCCCACTTCTAGACCCTCCTCGTCTCCACCGATTCTATCTCTCGGTTTCCCGTGAGTCCCTACCACACTCGACTGCATAGCACCCACCATTTTTGTTTTATTATGCCCTCCACTCACTCTCCTCATCATTTTAATAACCATAAAAAGATAACCCCCCTGATTTAGCAATTCTCAAATTGGTTGTTGAGATTTCTTCCCTATCATTGTCATGTCCCATGGTGACAAGCAATCTTGGTCACCAATGGTGGTGACAAGCATCATGATCACGAGGCGGTGGTGAGCATCATGGTCACCAAGGTGGTGACGAGCATCATGGTCACCAAGGTGGCGACGAGCATCATAGTCCCGTGACCATGGTCCCACGATCACAAACCCATGGCCGGCCACAGCCCCGTGGTCGTGGTCCCATGGCCACGATCACAATGATGGTGATGAGCCTCTTGGTCACCAAAGTGGCAATGACCACAAGCCATCATACTTACCTCCAAAGTTCGGACCGAGCAAGGTGGTCGCGCCCACTGAGTCGTGACACGGAGCGAGCAAGGTGGCCACGCCCACCAAGTCCGAACTCGGACTGAGCAATGTGGTCGCGTCCACCAAGTCCATACCCAAATCATACACCAAGGTCATTAAAGACAGCTCACGTGGTCTCGTCCACAAAGCTTCATCAACCAAGACCTTGTCCGTGAACGTTCGAGTGAGCAACATGTGTGTCAAGCCGGGTCGTGACCCCATGCACACCGTGAACTCGAGACTAGGACTTCAAGGCACTAAGACGCGGCTCCAACTCAGACTCGACATGTGAGACCACTGAGTGGTCCCCTCTTTCCGCCAAAATTGGACTCCACCACACGACGACATGTGGACGCCATTGGTGAGACCACCAAGTGGTCCTTCCCTCCACCAAAAACAGACTCCACCGCATGATGACACATGTACACCCTTGGTGAGACCTATAAAAAACCCCTTCTTGGTAATAGAGAGGGATATTCATACTTGAGCATACTTTATCTCTCTAAAAGCTCTCTAGCTTCCTAGTGTTTTTTAGAAGAGAACTCATTTTTACACCCGAGGCGGTGTCCCGGAACCACTCTGGGTCTCATCGTTTTTTGGTGTGTTCGTCTTGCAGGACCTAAGACCAAGACTTGTGACCGTGATTTGGACCTTGACGCTTAGACTCCGTAGCTCAAACCTTTGACCCTCGGACTCAACACTTGGACCTTGACACACGGACATTGATCTTAGAACCTAACACTTTTGGACCCCAACACTTGGACCGTGAACAGTGGACTTTGGACTTAGATAAATTGAAGCTCATTTCATTGACACTGTGTAAAATACAACATCAATTCTAGTGCATTTAAGATTTTGAGAAATTTATACGCATCACCCCATTTAACTAGTACTGAAGCCACACAATTTTAAAGGCCTAAAAGCCTTGACCAAGGTGACTAATCTATCCTCCCAACAAGGTATAATTGGCCCACCCTGACACACCAAACTCACCGGTACTTTCTGACCCATGTCACCTCTAAATGTATACCATAACGGGCTCTAATCATTAACAATGGCAACAATGGGCGACCGGGTAATAGATTGCCAACCTAAACCCCATAACCCATATGCCTCACACCGGTATGTTCTCCTAGTAAATCCTTATCTTCTTATCATCCTCCTCCTCATCATCCTCTATCATTCCCATCATCACTTCCACCTCCTCTGGCTTAGGCTCACTCCCTCTTGTTCTCTTGAAAAATGTTAGGGTCTAAGACTACGAATCCTTCATCTTCGAAACGGAAACCACATCGCCACGCCTCCTAGTACAGATCTGCTTGTGTCTCCCCTCCACCGGCCAACGACAATGCTCCACTCCACCGTACAAAGGCAGTGACTCCTTCTTCTCTTCTTAAACCCAGAAATAGAGTTCTAACTTGCTTTCCTTACTGCGAAAATCAAATACTCCTCCTTACCATTATAGGTCACCAACCTTTGTCGTCCTCTCTCTCCACCAATGATCACCAACAGAGACGGGTCCACGTTATGTCTTGTGGGGGCTGTTGCCCCCACTGACTTTTTTTATATTATAAAATATACTCTAAAATTTTTGCAATTTTAAAATTGTCCTTGCTGTTTTTTCATATTTGCCTCCACTAAAATTTTGAAATTGTATAGTTTGCTCTAATCAATTTTTAAATTTTGTATTTTCACCCTCTCAAATCTTGCAAATTTAAGAATTGAACTGGACTAATAAATGATTTTGTATCAAATACCTAATATATTTCATTGATGTGATAATGTCACATATATACGAAACACAATGTATATTTGCGTATGAACGAATAAATATCATTTAAAAAATTTGGCCCCACTAAGTAAAATTTCTAGATCCGTCCCTGACCACCAGGCATTATCGCTGGCAATAAATACTAAAAAGTTTGTTGTCGCTGCCGTCGTCGAAGCCTCTTCTCTCGTGGTCTTTTTCGACCCTTCAGTCTGCCTCTGATCGAGATCAGACTAACCAAAATCAGACGTCTGATATGACTTCCACTTTGAGCGTTGTCGCCGATTTCCACTGAGCTCCTCACGTCACAGCCGAATAGGTCAAGCCAAAGTAGCCTTCGAGAGCAGTAAGATCTGGCGTCGCTGCGACATTCGAGATCAGATCGAATCCCACTACCGCAACTTTGCCAAGCTTCACAGATTTGGTCCTAGCTAGTCGTCGCCGACCTACGCCGTCACAACTCAGCCGGAACCCTAAAACCACTTGTCTTCTTTTACACCTTCGACTGCACGCTCTTATTTTTCCAGACGTAACATGTAGCAAAAATTAAACATTATGCTCCTGGGTACATGAAAAAGTAATGTTAAACATTTGGTTATTGAATATATTTTTTTTTAATTTGTGTACTTCAAAATTTGAGTCTTCCAAACTCGATTTGAGAAAGGTTGGTTGCGACGAGCCTACTTCACCATTGACCCAAGGTCTTTTATCCGTTCAAACGTGTGAGTAGGTCATTTAAAGGTCTAAAAGAGCTCTCGTCTCATCTTTGGCGAGCAGAGAAGCATTGAATCCCGCTTCAAGCTCCCACAAATGTCATTCAACGCATCAAGCATCAAACACAACTCAACAACGTCCCAAAGACCCCCAAGCACACTCGACACACACAAGCGACATGTCCAGGGAGCAAAGAGTCCAAGCTACTTGAAGAATATCTCAAAGCATCGTAAAGCCTCCCCGCCTCGCCGGGTGACATACAATGTTTCTTGTCTCGTTGGTAGGAATGACGATTTAACCTAAACACGAAGGGAACCCGATGTCCTAGACCCGAATAAGGCACAAAGCGATGATTTTTTTTCAGGGAATGGAGGGTGTTAGAGGAAGAAAAAAACTCCCCAATCGAGGAACATGAAGAGGACGGGGTAACTATAACTCACCCCGCCCCGAACCCGTTATATTAAATAAATAACATATATAATATTTTTATTTTTATTTTAGTACTTAAATATGAATAACATCAATTTTTGGTCAATTCAATTTATAAATATGTACAAATAAATAATATTTTGATGTTATATGTGATTAATAAGTTATTTAATATATTTTAAAGACAAAAATTACTAAGTTTTGAGAATTTATATATATATATATTAAATAATATAAAATTTCACAAAACGGGGCAGGTTAGGAGGCACAGGGAATCCTCATCCCTGAATAGGGCGGGGTATGGGTTTGGGGAACAGTGCGGGGACGGGGACCACATAACCCGCCCCAAACCCACTTTGTTGCCACCCCTACTTGTCGGGTAACATTCAAGGCTCTCTGTCTCAAAAGAAAGAGCACAACGCATCTCATAAGTCATAAACCCTTGAGATACTACCCTGCATGGTAGAGGCTTCTAGGGGCTTCATTATACGCCCTGGAGCACAAGGGTTGTACGGGAGCACATCAGTTTCCCGGAGCCTGCGCAGAACGTGCCCAAAAAGAGAAGACCTAGTTTACAAATATAGGAAAATCTAGGTTGACGCTACCCCGCGTGGTAGAGACTTCTAGGGTATTCGACATACGCCCCCAGTGCATAAGGGATGTATGAGAACCGCCAATCTCGCCTGACGCTTGCACGCGATGCACCCGGAGAAGCTATAACTCCAACCCTCAAGTGGGCCTGAAATGGATCCCACATTGCTATTGGCCAACCACACGTCGACAAGTGGTGAAAATGACAACAAGTATATAAATTTCTCTCTTAATAAGAGATGGATGTTCACTCTCAATATCTCTTTCTAAAACGCTCTTAGGAGCCTTTGTTGATCCCGACTAAGAACTCATCCTCAAGTCCTAGATGACGTTCTGGGAACACCTCGGGTAGCAAGTTCTTTGTTGTGTTGTCTCTGCGCAGGTCACAGGTTCGACGAACATTCGCGAAGTTTCTTGACACTAGACATTGACTCGGGACAAAAAAAACTTGAGATTTAGAGAATAACACTTGGAAAAAATTTCTAACACCTAGATATGACGGAAAACAAAATTATAGTACGTCGCGTTAACCAATCAAAACAGATCATAAACATTGAGTGTACTATTTCATACTAATATTTTTACATCGATTTTAAGTTTTGAGTGCATATACACCTAATTTTATAACATGAAGCTCTAATATTATACACCTAATTTTCATCCTACTTTTACAGATGTAGGTAAGTTTTTATACTTATAATACAATTTCTTACGTGGAACAGGAATCATACGTGTGAAAGCATGTCAGGTGATGATGTGGCACTGACCACTTTGACCTCAACTTGGCTATCAGTGTCGTCCTCTCCAACAGGGAGCTTGGTTGGATGGTCCACACACACCGTCAACTATCGCAAATCTCCAAAACAATCAACGGTCTCGATTTGATTCATTATATTTTATTTTATACAACCAATCACTGTGTAGAGATTAGAGCCAATAATTTTATTTTTAATTTATTAAGGGAAATGATTTATTTTGTTAGTTTGTCCTTTCGGTCATTACTTTACAGTTCACACGGACAACTGCTACATAAAGGGATTTTGCACGTTTCTTTCTTTATACTACTATATAAATATGCAGTATAGTATATTTTTACACTTTTAACGAGTAAAATGTGTATCAGTTGATTGATAAATTTTATATCAGTTGTAAATTAATCAAGTCAATAAGGTGATGACACCTTGTTAAATTTTATTTATACGCACCAGAGTGAATTCGTGGGAGTGGATCAACCCATCTGGATTCATAATTTTAAATGAGGTGTCATCACATTATTAGCGCAACTGATATAAAATTATATCAGTCAATTGATGTCATATTACTCACTTTTAATTCATTAATTATTATTGGTGTATATATATATATATTTTTTTTCTTTACATTTTAATTTATAAAGAGCAAAAAGACTAAAAACAGGCGGCCAATGCATCACAAAAAGTCTATTGTGGGGCTGACTCATCGACATATATTTTTATTTTCTTAAAACTATTTATTTTGTTTTGAGGTTACTTCATGGTGTAGGTTAGAGTTTTGGATAATCTATTCAAATTTGGGACAATGCATTGGGTGGTGATAAATCCACCTTCAAAAAGGTTAAATCCACCAATTTTCTACATTTGAGACCAAATTGCTCTTAAACTACAATTAATGTAAATAATAATTAAATGGGTCTAACTGGTATTAATGATGATAATTCAAGAGTTAATGGAGTTTTAATTTAAAGATTTCGTTGCAAGATTCACTTTGGTTTAGGAATTTTCTTACTTGTTTTGCTCATTTCCAATTTTCCTTCCATATCTTTTTTTTTTTTGAAAATAAAAGTCTATTGATTAATCAATAGCCTTCCATTTTTTTAGGTTAATATGTTGTTTTTGTTTGAAATTATTATATTCAAGATTTGATAATCGTTATATACCTGATGCGCCCAAAATCCGCAGGGATCTCAAACACACTAAGAGAATGTCGTTTTGTCTGTGACGTGGCTGTATATGTTGGTGTGGACTGTTGACTGTTTTCTTGAGTTTTAGCTTCTCTGTTTGTCTGGTCACTGTTCTTCTTCTTTCTTAGTTTCTCTGTTCGTCAGCTTACTGTTCTTCTTCTTCTTCCTTGGCTTCTCTGTTCGTCTTGGCTGGTGTTCTGCAAAACTA
>JAYMTK010004087.1:0-11506 GCA_036897405.1 Pelargonium myrrhifolium | reverse complement strand
TATCGACACCAATTTAAGGATGGTAATAGCGCTTGCTTTCTAAATGAAGCTTGAGTTCATCTTTGCAAATCAGAGGGGGCGACCTCCTCGTCATCAGCAATGGCGTCAATAGGGACAGGATTTTCAAGGACAATCCTTTTCCCTCTTGCGGAGGCGGAACTCTTCGCATGAGCGGGATGGGGATCTTTCGACCTCTTCTCTATCTCAGCTTTGGACAACCGGGGACGAGATGCAGGAGGAGATCCAGGGACAACCGAAGGGCCAGCAGCAGTGGAAGCTCGGTTGGAAGACCGAGAACCGACGAGACTCTTAGCCGGACTTGACTTTTTCTCCATCTTGCTGCAAGCGGTACCTGAGGCTGGGAAACAAACATCACAGTCAGAATACAGAGCAATTAGAAGGCAGTGACCCACCCAATAAAGCGAAGAAAGTGGATCTTTATCTTGTCAACTCCAATATGACTCGTCTTGGGGACAGGGCACCGAAGGAGCCATCCCCAAAACCAGTCATACTGGGGGGGGGGACATAGCACCCAGGGGGAAATAGCTTTTAGGATCATACCCAAAAACCAAAAAAAGGGAAACAGAAAAAAAAAAAAACAAGCAACAGGAGATCCCTACACATGATGCATAGGGACCCCACAAATTCAAATTTTTGGCAACAACAAGAGTTCTCTCAAACATCTATAAGTTCAGAAAGCCATTTAACCCAGTTCCTTGGACAACTAGGACCTGGGGACATACACCTGACAATAATGAAGAACGGAGATTGCCACGACAACAAAAGGGGAATATCTCACAACCAGTTAAACATACGAAGGCAGATAGTGGAAAATCATCAACAACATGCATCAACAAAACCAGAAACAACATACCAACATAAAATAGTTGAAGCGACAACACAGCAAGAAAGTAAGAAAGTTTCATTAAGCAGAAATTTTTCATCAACAAAATATACATTCAGTACAAAATGTACGTTCGACATCAACAAAAAAGAAAGGCCATCGACATACGCTATTCAAGGACGCACAATATACAAAGACAGAAACACAACCCTCCGATTGAGGAAACGACCCCAACCAAACGAAAACCTGATTCTCCAGGTTCTCAAATCAAAACCACCCCAGCAAGCAAAATTCCCATGATGGGAGACGGCGTGAACAGAGAACCTCCTAGCCATGATCACTCACTTGATACGGAAGACATACAGGAGGCGAGGAAAAGAAAAATCTTTCTTCAGCGAAACATGCAGGACTAGAAAACAAAAGGGGTTAGCAAAACCCTAATTTTTTTTCCAGAAGACACAAACAGCAACAATGAGATCTACAAAACCGAAATCCCATGATTTCTGAGAAGATCAACTCACGGCGTTAGGGTCTGCAAAAACCCTAAAATCACCGTGGTGCCAGAACCCAAACCCTCAGAGGGCAATGATGGCGCCTCTAATAGCGAGGATGATGGAGTCAGATTTCTCAATTTTCATCAGAACAAAACCCCAATCCCAGAGAACCAAGAGCTCACTAGAAAGTCAGTTCCCGCCAAAAAAGATCGACTTTTATGGCGGAGAACCTTGAATCCAGCGAAGATCAAGATTCGGAATACAAAGGTAAGCAAAGCTCGAAACAGGGGGCTCGAAAGCCCCAAAACTATTAAAAGAAATGCCAATGTAGACCCAGATACTTCGAAGACAAAGAAAATGAGGAAAAAAAAGAAGGTACCTAAACGAGGTTGGAAACAGAGAAGGGAGATTTGTCGGGAGTTGTGGAAATAGCGCAGGAAAACCAGGGATACTCGAGAGATTCCAGTTGCAAAGGAGAGTTCAGACAGAAACAGTAAGAGAGCAAAGAAGAAGACGATGATAGATATATATAGAAGGAGAAGTCGTAAAGGGTGAGGTATAGGTCAAGTGTAGGGGAGTTAATCCTGTGCGCTCCACTACACTTTACAAACTCTGCGACTTCCTCTCTTGACCAGTTGTATCACATCTTCGAGCGCGCTACTGACATCATCAGACCCAGCACTCCAAAAGGAAACAGAAGATAGACGGACGGGGAAAAAGTAACAACGCTTGCGCACGCAACGCTTGCCACGCGTCCCTAGTACAGAGAAAAGCTTGGCGCATTAATTGTAATAAGACAAAGCAACATGTGGAAGACACGGGTCATTTAAAGCCTTTCGCCTCGAATACAAACAGATCCTCGTCCACATCTTCCAAGGATCTAACCACATGGCTTCGACCACTCCCCAAGATACAGTTGTGTGGTCCCTGAAGGAACGGTCCCCAAGCGAAATGAGATCTAGGAGTCAGACTCAAACTACCCCAAACAACTCTGATAAATCATCGTTAATCGGAGTAGGGGGACAACTGATTCTACATAAAAAATTCACTAGACAGTGAACCAATAAGAGAACACCACGTGGTAGATCCAATGAAAGAAAGGCATCCTAAGACAGGGTCTCGCCCCCAACTGGAAGATAGATTCCTGTGGGGTCTCATCCCCCACAGACCATAACGGGGCCACGTCCCCAAAAAAGAACGATGCACGGATAGGGTCTCATTCCCTAAATGGCATCTCATTAATAAAGTCATGTGATTGACATGTGACCTAGTCTTTCTATGAAAGTGCGCATACTCTATGGGCGGGAAAGAGAATTCGACCTTGTCCCCAACTAAGGCAACCTTCCAGGGGATCACTCCGATCATCACTTACGCCAGCTGGACACAATCTGGCAAGCTCATGTTTAACTTGAAAACAGTTAGAACGTGCGCCCCAAGCAACCGAGTAACTCTATAAATACGCCCTCCTGGTAAGAGATGAGGGAGGGTGAAAGCCATACACAGTTCTACTTACAAAATTGTTGTTCAGTCAAAAACTGAGATTTCTTAGGTGATTCTCGGAGAGAAACTGATCCTCACGCCGAAAGCGGTGTCCCAGAATCACCCCGGGTTCATCATTTGTGGTGTTTGTTTTGCAGGTTCGAGATCGAGATGACTTCCAGATCCAACGGACGAACGAATCTCCTCTTCAGACATTCTGACGATGTTCATCGCATTAGAGAATCCATTAAGCAGATCAGATCGAAGCATCTTTTTCACGTGGCTGGTGAGTTTGGAGTTGAAGAAAAATTCCAGAGCATCATCGGTGCAAACACCTAAATTCCAAATTAAATCGCCATGGGAAATGCCGCGGAAATGAGTCATTGTTGCAGCATTTCATGCCTTGACCCTTCCTTTGCGTGATTTTCCCAGCTTCGCTCCTTTTCGAGCTTCATCTACGCTCGTCCTAACCTGAGATTTAACATATAAACAGGCACTAGCATAAATGTGGCACAAATAAGCGATATAAGCACAAAATCAATACAAAAATATCGAAAATACGCAACAATGAACAAACGACCTCTCGAGTGAACAAGACTCGTGTTTTGAGGCCAAATATGCAAAACAGAGACCGAAAGGAGAGTAAAATGCAGCAACACGACGTCAAATTAGCATGAATTAGGGTCGAATAACTAGTACATTTTACTAGTTATCAGACAACTAGCTAACCCGACCCAATAAATAATAAGTACAAAACAACATCTCACCGTTGCGTAATTCGGACCTGATCAGAAATCCACGCAACAATGGTTAAAACAACAATTTTAATCAGTACAAGAGAAACAAAATCATTTAACTCAAGAAACAAAGTGAATACATCACTGATTAAATTGGATTTAAATCCATAATAGTAAGAGGAAGAAACATGCTCTAAAATCAAAAGTGTAAAATTTCATAGGGTAAACTGTATCTAGACCCCCTGGACTTGGTTCGATTTTTCGTTTAGCCCTTGTGGCTTTTTATTTTTATTTTTAAAACACCTATGAACTTGATTTTGTTTTGCATTTAGTCCATTTTACCTGGTATAACCGATTTTCACCTCCAAATAGGTGGTAACCACCACCGTGAAACTACCACGTTGTCCACCTCCGCCACCTCACACTAAAAATGTATAAAATTACAATTATGCCATTTATTCTTTTAATTATTTCATTTATAAATTCATCTCCTCCCAAACCCATCTCATCTCGAAAATCATCCATCTTTTCTCCTTCTCCTACAATCTCTCACATCCTCAAAACCTAGTTAGCTCCAATGGCTT
Source organism: Pelargonium myrrhifolium (assembly GCA_036897405.1). NCBI lineage: Eukaryota > Viridiplantae > Streptophyta > Magnoliopsida > Geraniales > Geraniaceae > Pelargonium > Pelargonium myrrhifolium. Next base: position 7,368 of record JAYMTK010004087.1, on the reverse strand, counting down.
CCTTCTCAATCGGGACCCACTTGTCTCCGTAAAACCCAATCAAGAAGCATTGCTCGCCTTCTCTTATTCACCATCATACTTGCCTCTCAGTTCCATCCTTGTCCAGTTCTGTGTCCTCTTGCAAAATTAGAAAAAAAGACTGCTTTGTGATGGAGTTCTTGCCAGAGCTGAAGATAAGGCCAGAGGGTCTTCTCCTTCCGTTGATCAGGAACCTCAACCCAACTCCGAGAATAAACTCAAGGATCCAATTTTTACTTCTTCCTTTGCATAAACCTACAATCTTTAACAATACCCATTACTTCTATTTATTAGTTTGAGAATTGAGCTGTTTGAATTTGTGCCAGAAATCTGTGTAAACGATTTTATTGACTGAAGTCATGGAAAAATGGAATTTGGGGATTTGTGATTTTTTGCTTTGATTTTTTTTTTTTTGCTTTATTAGTCTGTGATTTTTCGAAGTCATGGAGGAGAAACCTTTTTTTTTCTTTCTTTCTTTATGGTCTCATCTTGTGTACCCTTAGAAAATGGTAGCATTTCCATAACCAGAGAAAGGGATAGTTTTGTTCTGCATTGGAAAAAAAAGGAAAATATTAAATGGGTCAATTTTTTTTTAATTATTAATCTGGAAAATCTATATTCCGGCGGCCGGATTATGAATTTTCCAAAAACGAAGAACATAGGAAGAGGTGGAAGAAGAAGGAGGGTGAGGTGACCTTGATGAGGTGGCGAAGGTGGAGGACGTGACAGTGCCGCAGTGACGGTTATCGACACTAGCATATTATCAAGACCAAACGCAAAAAAAAAAATCGAGTCCAAAGGTATTTTTTAAAAAAAGTCTCGAAAATTAAACGCAAAATCGGAACAAGTCCAATAGATCTGGATACAATTTAAAAAAAGGGAGCGGATCAGTACATGTGTTGGTATTGCATGTGTAGTACATGTGTGCCACGTGTCCGTACCTGATTGGTTTGAATGATTTGGTTACAAGTACTCTATTGGCACGCGCTTTATTGATTACGTGTACTGTATTAGCGCACGTTTGATTGATTACAAGTATTCGTTAGCGTGCGTTTGATTGAGTACAAGTATTCATTGACGCGCGTTTAACACATGCACTACCCATGTACTACTTCACCAAACATTTTCCTTAAAAAAATTTCATAAATGGAGGAGCAAGGACACCCGCAATACTAGCACTGAAAGAAAAGCCAGCCAAATAAAAAGCAGCCACGTGGAGGTCACTTAGAATTGAAATGGTGGTAGTGGGTACCCACGCAGCACCTTGAAAATGCATACGTGGCGTAGTGTCCTCAAATTCTTGAAAATAAAATATTTATTATTTCTACTTATCTAGTATTCCATTACCATAACCATTGTGGTCTGTCTTGTTCGCTGAGCTGACATCATCAGTCTCCGATGGCCACTTCTCACTTCCAGTTGCACCTCTCCTTCAACGCCTCTTCCTCTCCAGCAACAACAGCAACAACAACAAGAAGTTACTCTTTCCTTCAGTTTTCTCCTCTCCGTCGCACTCTCAGGTCAGCTCCTCCATTCTCAATTTCATTTTCTCGGATGCCAAACACCTTCCATCACTATGATTTTCGATAATATATGTATGTATATGTAGATGTAGATGCCAGTCCACGAGTAGTAGTACCAAGGACAAGGAGGATCGGAAAACGCCGAAGAAGAAACGGCAGCTACTAGATAATGCAAGCAACCTCTTGACTAACGTCTTGAGTGGGGGAAGTCTCGGATCTATGCCTATTGCTGAAGGAGCCGTCTCTGATTTGTTCTCTCGCCCTCTCTTCTTCGCTCTTTATGATTGGTTTTTAGAGGTTTTTCCACCTTCCTTTGCACAAATTTACACTTGATGATTCCGATTCTGCTTCTGTATTTCACTATTCAATTTGATGCCTCTTTTGTGTAGTGTTGTGTTGTGTAATCTATCAATGTGGCTTTGGTACTTCTCTATCTGATGTATCTTTGTTATCTGTTTGGCAATCTGGCAAGCACGGCGCCGTCTATAAGCTGGCTTTTGGCCCCAAAGCTTTTGTTGTTGTATCAGACCCCATTGTTGCAAGACATGTTCTTCGAGAAAATGCCTTTTCTTATGACAAGGTGTGCTCTTATGTATACTTGGCTTGTTAAATAAGGCTTTTATCATTTTGTTTTGCTGTAAACAAACCAATTTTGTTATTAATCTGCACTACTTGCCAACCTGGATTTTTGCATTTCTCACGGGTAAGCACATTGCGGTGGTTTCTTAGACAATCAATGTAGTGTTTGCACTGTTTTGAATTTTGTTTTGGGCTGTTCAGCATTTCAAGTTGATGCTGTTGTTAGATATGATGGAACTAGTTCAAGAACAAACCATATATTATCAGTCACTAACTGGCATCATTCCTCTAAATATCTCATTTCTATTAATGCTGTAGACAACCTAAAGAAAATATACAATTAAGAACACTATAGAAAACTATTCGAAGGAAGGTTTTTGATGCAATACTTCTGTTTTTGATTCTTTTTTTCTTGAAATCCCCTTCTCCCACTTCTTTCTACATTATTCAACTGTCCTGTGCATTGAAAAAAGAAGACAGAAGTAAACTGGAAAACTATAATTCCTAAAAAAGTTAAATATAACATTACATATAAGGCTGTTTGTCTAATAAAATAAGCCCTGAAACCCCTTGTTAGATAAAGCTTTTCCTTCTTTGTTCTTGTTTATAATTTTATACATCTGGTTCCTTGTACCAAAGTTGTCATATTTTCTTAACTAGGGAGTACTTGCTGATATCCTTGAACCAATAATGGGGAAGGGACTCATACCTGCTGACCTGGACACTTGGAAGCAAAGGAGAAGAGGTGAGCAAGTAATAGTCGAGTTTGCATCTTAGCTGATAAAAAGAAATAATGCTCTTATCCTTTATTTTAGATCTAAAATTGATAGTTATCCCTATATGTTTTTGTTCTAAGTTTTTGTTGCTCATACATACAACACAACAAATCTTGATTCCCCACTTCACTTTGGGCCTCATCTTTGCCTTCCTCCCTATCCACTTGAAATATGCCACTAATCTTCTTTGCTGTGTTTATGGTCCCCATTGAACATGACCAAATTATCTCAATCAACCCTTTGTCCTTCCTATGCTCCTGGGTGCCACCTCTAGTTATATGATCATGTCTCTATTTCTTATTCTATTGTTCATTGTTATACCATGCATTGCATCAAATTCAAATGTGAAGGACATACGAACTAAAAGCCATGGCATCCTTGGCTTGTGCCAACCATAACATAATAGCTTTAACATTACTATAATTCAAACTCAAATGTGAAGGACATACGAACTAAAAGCCATGACATCCTTGGCTTGTGCCAACCATAACATAATAGCTTTGACATTACTATAATAAGTGTAAGAAGCCACAAAAGTTTAAATACTTAAGCCATGAAGATTGAATAGAGTGGCTTCTGCATAAAATTTCAAGATTGCCTTAAAAATATGGTATAAGATTTTCAATATTTTTTGGCGGTCACATTTGAGTCTTCACCCCTGTCTCCTTATAATGTTATTGATTCCTTCTTGGATTTATTCCCACTCTTCGATTTGATATACTTCTTTTGTTCCAAAATGAATGTCTTGGTTTTCATTTTGAGAAAAATTTAAGGAGAACTTAATTAGTATCAAACATTTTCCTTTGTAACCCTGTAAATATATATTGTAACAAATATAAAAGATACTAACTTATATATTATAGACTTTAAAAAAAAAACATACTGATGCTATTGGTAATTCATACAACTATCTTTCTAATAAGGAAAGAGCACTCATTTTGGAACAAAAGAGTATTATTTAGCACGTATTGGGGCATCTTGTGCATTTTAAAATTTGGATTGACTTGGTAGATTGGCCCACGTGTTTAGGAATGGAAGTACATAACCAAATGATATAGATAGAGTGAAGCAGAATGCCTTTAGAATATTATGTGCTTATTTGCGGTAAACTCCTAAAATGTACTTATGATCCCAATAATACTAGTAGCACTTATTAATTGCTAAATTGTTTCCTTAATTCTTTCAAAATAATTCACAGTTATTGCTCCTGCGTTCCATACCTTATACTTGGAGGCTATGGTCAAAACATTTACTGATTGTACGGAGAGGACAATGTTGAAATTTGAGAAACTTCTAGGAGGAGCACATGAAAAGAAAGAGATTGAATTAGATCTTGAAGCAGAGTTTTCTAGTTTGGCGTTGGATATAATTGGACTTGGTGTTTTTAACTTTGACTTTGGTTCTGTGACGAAAGAGTCTCCTGTGATTAAGGTTTGATATAATTGAACTTCGACTTTGGTTTTATTTATTTTTTTTTTTGTCACAAGTTTAGTTTTCTCTTCTTACAATTTGTGTTGAATTCAATAAATCGGCCAAGGCCTAAATCAAAATCAACTCTGATACCATGTTAAATTCAATAACGGGATGCATATAATGGTTTGGGCCTACATAAAATGGCTTAAGCTTCCACTACTAAAAAGTCAACCTTATCAGTAGGGTTTCACTTGCACTATTATATGTAGTTTTTCCACTTTATATTTAACCGATGTAGGACTTATTTTACCAACTTCAACACATGTATTATAAAGAAAAGTGAAAATATGTAGCTGCTCACATGTATTTCTTCTATCCTGTATTTGTTATCCACCTTAGATATCCTACTTATGAAGAATTCTGCATTCACATTTAACCATTTTAATTACAAGTATCTGGATACCCCTCCATTTTCTACTTAATGTTTCGAACATCTTATTTTTCTTTTTATTAGAAGACATGTTCATTAATATCGGAAGGGAAGTGTCCTTAAATGGTTAACTACATAAGCTAGGCAATGCAAGTTGAAAGTTTAGCTTCTATGAAGCTCAGAATTATCTTCATCCTCCTTTCATTTTGGCATTGGCATAAACTATTTGTGTACAGAGTATTGACACTAAGTTCTTTTATGAATATATTATAGGCAGTATATGGTACTCTTTTTGAAGCTGAACATAGATCTACTTTCTACATCCCTTACTGGAAATTTCCTCTTGCAAGATGGATAGTCCCTAGACAGCGGAAGTTCCAAACTGATCTCAAGGTTATCAACGACTGTCTTGACGGGCTCATCAGAAATGCAAAAGAGACAAGACAGGTAAGAATGTGTTGAAGATGTATGATTGATGAAAGTAGAGATTAATGTTGGGAGTAGGCAATTATGTAAACATTGGGTACTCTGTTAGAATGTTTAAATCTCTGTTTAGAGATTCAGTCCTCATATCACCATTCTGGCTAGAAAAATTATATTAATGGAATTATTATTGCTTTCCAGGAATTCAACTAATTTATTTTTTAGGCTTATTTTCTTCACATGCTAAATCTTTTTATATTAGTCCATTACATTCGAAGAAAGTAGACACAGACATTGCTGTTATTATATACTAGGAGATAAACGATGAGCCATTGCTTTCAAATGAGAATTGGAAACAGATTTCAGGAAAAAGGAAAAGAAACTTTGGGGACCAAGGAGGTGTCAACCTCAAAAATGACTTTTTTAGCAGGAAAATCACAGTGGAAACTGTTCCATTATGTTCTATAAGGATCAGAACTAACTTTATGATAATCACTAAATTGTAAAGCATTGATTTGACCATTTTATGATGTTGATTATTCTTGTTAAGATGTGCTTAGCTTTTAATTGATTACTTGAATCATATGAAATTAAATGTGTTGTAAATCAGTGTCTAGAACTTTAACTGATTACATTATGTGGCAGGAAACAGATGTTGAGAAGCTGCAGCAAAGGGACTACTCAAATCTAAAGGTTGGTATATATCCGTAATGAATGAAGATTTCATCTACCTTGGATAGTGATATTAGGAGCTTTTGAACATTGTTGATTTAAGGTAGTGTATTTCTAGCATTGTAACTAAGGAATCTGCAGGATGCAAGTCTTTTGCGCTTTTTAGTTGATATGCGAGGAGCTGATGTTGACGATCGTCAGGTAAATATGTGCAGCAGTACTTAACTTCTTCCTCCTCTTGTGCTGTTTAGTCAGAATTTTTTGGATATTCAAAATTATCTTCGCGGGTGGTTTTGTTACTTCATCTCTGACAATGTTGAACAGCTAAGGGATGATTTGATGACAATGCTTATTGCTGGCCATGAAACAACTGCTGCTGTTCTTACTTGGTCTATTTTCCTACTTGCTCAAGTAGGTGCCTTCTTGCTTGATTTATGGATTTAGATGTGTTAGTTTCGTAATGTTCTTTTATGAATCCTATTACTATATTTACAATATTTTCCTTTGCCATGTTCACACTAACTAATTCTGCCGGTATGCAGAATCCCTCAAAAATGAAAAAGGCTCAAGCAGAGATTGATTTGGTGCTTGGTCAGGAGAGACCAACTTTAGAATCACTCAAAAAGTTGGAGTAAGTCCCCAAATCATTACTCCCTAAAATTCTTCTATCGGTAGCTGCTTTATAAGAAGCTTCCATGTGAATAGAAACAAAAGATTGTATTACCGATAAGCCAATCCCAGTAAACTCAAACATTCAATGAAATAAGTTTTGGCTTGTAAAAGTTGATATTAAGTGGCATCATGATTGTTATTATATTCTTAGGATATCTCAGGGTGTTGCTCTACTTGATTGGATTTGGTTTTGTTTGTTTGTAAACCCTCCTAGTTGCTCAGACTGCAATAATGATGTATATGTTGCATGCCAATCTTACAGGTATATTAGACTTATTGTCGTAGAGGCTCTTCGTCTATATCCTCAGCCTCCGTTGCTCATTAGACGTTCCCTCAAATCAGATGTATTACCAGGTATTACTTATCATTGATGACACCAGCTAGCGCTCTTAAAATTATGTGAAAGAAGGAACACATTTTAGAGGTAATTACACGTTACTACCCTTTTAGATACACGTTTTACACGTTACTACCCTATCACTGCACGTTACTACCCTGACCTTGCTTTTTTCCGCACGTTACTACCTTGAACTTGCTTTTTTCCGCACGTTACTACCCTGAACTTGTTTTTTTCCGATTCTGTTAGAAATTCATTAGTTAACTTGCAAAAAGACCAAAATACCCTTCATTTTTTATTTTTTATTTAAAATAAAATAAATAATTTTAATAATAATAATATTTTTATTAAAAGGAGAGAGATGAGATTGAGATCAAGCCTTTCTGGCTTCTTCATCCAGCAACGGCGACGACATCCTCCAGAGGCGGTGGCGGCGGCAGCGGCATCCTCCGGCGATGAGTCCAGCGGCGGCGGCTTCTTCTGGCGGTGGCGAATACCCAGTTGTCATTCCTTCACACTTTAGCC
>JAYMTK010004086.1:0-11507 GCA_036897405.1 Pelargonium myrrhifolium | reverse complement strand
CCCTGGAGTAACCTGTGGGTATGAATTAATTTTGAAAAAGATGTTGTGTCTAAGCCCACTTTCTTAGTTAGATCATTATTAATAACTAAACCCTTAGTATGTACATCATATTGAAATATATAATAAAAAGGGATCCTTTGCCTCTAGAAATACTCTATAATACAAGAACCCCCTCGGATGCCCTCCAGTCGGTAGCAATGGCTTACCCTTTTAGTATTCAGGCACTAACCTCTATAGCGATAAAGCATAGAGCAGAAGGTAATACACCTTAAAGAAAGTAGTACAATCTTAAACAACCAATACTATATCTAATACAAACTCTAACTATGTCCTATAACTGCAATCCCTTAATTCAAAGCAACAAACCGATCTTTATTTCCTTGGGACATTGCCTAAGTGATTTTATTTATAGGTTTTTCTATGCTTTAAAGCCTAAATTTTAGTAAAAAGAGGCGTCTTCCCTTGTACGTGGCAACAAGATCTCGAGAGACCCCTTTCTTACCGCGCCAGGGCTTGTCAAAGACTTTACTTTTTAAGAATCGCGCTTTTTGTTTAATTTTATCTTATCCTAGTAAAGTCGCTTTTGGACTAATAAGTATCCTGTACTTTATTAGAGGGGCTCCCAGAGATATGAAGTTTTTCAAGAAGAGATTACTAATTATCAACACAACAAATTACCAGATTCCCAGGTGCCTTTTTACTTCTAAGAGAGCTCGGGTCCTTATAAATAAAGGGAACTTTTTCATACTAGACTTTTGCATAATAAAAACTCTTTTTAACTTTTACAAGGCTCCTTGCTTGGGGAATCCACTAAAAAAGTATAGTGTAATAGGACCCCCACTTTACGCTACTGCAATAAAACTATCCAGAGTACTCACCAATCTATTATTCACTGCAAGTAAAAGATTGAGAACTCATGCATGTACCACTCATTTCGGAATATCTAAATTTTTGATGTCAATAAGCTAATAGACCACCCAAAACCCTTGACATCAGGAAAAGAAAACGGTTTGTAAGGCCATTTCTGTACCTTATAAGGCGTCTAGATACTTCATCGCGTACGGCTTTTCTCATCTATTTTTAACCCCCGTTTCCTTGTATCGCAAGACTCCGAAGTGCCTTTATGAAATTTCGTCCCTATAATTATAATAGTTGTTAAAAATAAGAGTCTTTCAAGACACCAATCTCCTTTAGCTTTTTAGGAGCGCTTTATCGTAATTTATTTATATAAGTATAGAAACGCGTTTGTCAAGGCGGAAACGCAAATATTTTTTAAGGGTTTGTAGGATATTTACTCCGCAGTCTAATTCTTTAGTTTTATGTTTAATTATACATAGGGAAAAGGCATATAGAAGAAGGAATACTTAGGGCGAGGTTTATCCTTTCTTTGTCTTAATAGTTTACTAAATTAAAAAGCACAGATTTGTGTAGAGAGTAAGAGTCCTTAATTACAGATGTAAATAAAATATTACTGCTGAAAGGCTTTATAATCTAGACCAGGCACTGTAAGAAGCTTTTTGAAGTTACGGCTCCAGTCGCTAAGATTCATGTAAAACGGGAATTTAAGGAGCAAGGTCAAGTCCTCCTTTTTAAGGAAAAGTACTACATCATAAAAAATAGTAACACTTTTTTCTCGAACACAAATTCCTCTGCAGGCGTTTTTCATTTTTTAGCAAGAAATCCTCGATTATAATTCATAGATCGCGGAAAGCAGGGCAGGAGTAGATTACTTAAAGCCCTAGTTTAATTTAAGCGCGCACAAGCCGACTTGTACTTTTCTTTATTTGACTTTAGGGTTTACATGCTAAGCTGGAATACCCCTTAAAAACCTCCCCTTGTCTTTGTTGTCTTTGTCGGATTCTTAGGCATAACCTTGTACGGCGTTTAAGAAAAAAAGGAGCCGGTTTTTGTTTAGACTTCCTCATTATTTTTTATAATTTATCCACTTAGACTTTCCCCAATTACTGTCTTTATTAAGACCTGGTTTAAGGCCCCATAAAAGCTTCAACTCCAATATTATAACCTAGGGGCTTAAGAGCTTCTCTATGAATTTTCCGAGAACTTGGCACTCCCTCTCGGTTTGTGAAAACGACTTTACTGGAAATTAACTCTTAGGACACTCCTAACTCCTATTTAACTAAAGGAAAAGTTGGACTTCTTATGTATGGGTTAGGGGTCCATAAATATGAATAACTAGACCGGGACTCAATTACAAGGAGGGAGCTTCCGCATGGCAGGCACTAAAGAAAAAGGGGACTACTAAAGTTTTTTAGTATAACCCCTAGCGCTATTGCTTAGCTAGCAGTCTAATGTAACTTCGGTAAAGTAAAAACCGTTGCCCGGTTTTGAACCCTACTTTTGTACCGCCGAAACGCTTATGTATGATAGATGGGAGCTCCTTAATAATACGCAAATCCTTAAAACCTATTACCATGGCTTCAACTCAATGAATCACATAACTTAGAGAAATAGAAACTATAAGAGAAGTTAATGTACTTATAACACACAGGTGAGGCAATGAACTATACCATGGAACACAAATAATTATAAGACGACCGACCCTCGCTAACTGATATAACAATTGTAAATTGCACTATAATGATGGTCGGCAAAAAAAATTTCCTTCTTCAACCACCATCACCATTGTACAAGTTATGTCTATCTCCCCTATCTGCAGATCATTTTGCAAGGGCAAGCCGATCTGACACACTTGGGTCATGTACCTTGCACTGACCATGAGGTCCCATTATAACATTATGATATTTGACCAACATAATTGATATAAGTTATAATATGAAAGAAACTACTCATTTGTCAGGACCAAACTTGTGAATTATCATTTTCTGTTACACAAATAAAGATAAATGTGTATAAATGTGTATATGTATGTGCAGTAATTGGAAAAGTGATTAAACATATATTGAGCTGAACATATATATACAAATGGTGAAATGCAGAAAACTCACATTCTGCAGGTCATATATGAAACACACGTCATCCCCAATATATCGAATGAAGTGGTCCATAAACCATCTCCATGTCGCATACGATTCGGTCTCCACCATAGCGTAAGCCAAGACCATATAGTTGTTGTTGCCGTTGTGACACGTTGCTGTCAAAAGAATGTCGTCGTACGGCCCCTTGAGAACAATCCCGTCAAGTCTAACCATGGACCTACAAGCTGCCCAAAATCCTTTGTTCAAAGCATCGAATGGCAGGAAAACTTTTTGGAAGTGGACCCGATTATGTTGCACACTCGTCACTTCAAATTTGACCTTGACACAGTCACGACAGTCATTGCTCATCAATAATGCGTTGCAAGTCCAAAATGTGGCCGTATTGCTGTGTTTGGTTTCGTCTGTCAATTAATTTTTCCGCTGCAATCCTAACCTTCCTCGCTTGGTTAACAGTAATGTTAACCTGATGCTCCTTACAAACATCTGCAATAATGTTAGAAACATTGTTACCTGGAATGATTTTTAATCTGTGAATGACCTTCTTGAAAACCCAGCTCCATGCCACCGAATCTAGTTTACAATCAGATGCACAAGTGTGTTTGAATTCTCATTCCCTCAACTTGAAATCCCTTGTACCTGGAATAAAACTGGCATGCAGCCGGTACCCGCAATTCTGTGCACACACAACAGTAATTCTTGTGGAATCATTTTTAATTAACGTATTTCTCGACCATTCTTGAGCACAACAGCTTTCGCCAGTTGCTTGAATATTGCTGGAGATTCAAAATTCTCATCCGGTTTCAATTCATACTTAGAGAGATCCACGTTGTTGGCGAAATATGGCTCTGTCACTGCAGGTCGATCTTCTATTTCATCATCTGACGATGCAGGATACAACTGCTCCTCTTCAATAAAGTCTGGTATGCACAAAGAATTCACATCTGTCCTCTTCCCTCTTGTTCTCCTCCTTGTACTAGTTGTCTTGGAGGTAGTACCCACAGAATCAGATTGAATGGCGTTCACCCCATTAGTGAACAGGTCAGGATTTGATTGATTGAGAATCACAGCATCCCTCAATATCGGTTTCCCAACGTCATTCACTGACACATAGTGAAACTCCTCCTCTTCTAATTCAGCCCCAACATTGTTCATATGTTCATAATCAAAGAATTCATATTTGTTGTTCCCTCCAAATTGCCAAATTGGTCTGCACTCAACCCTATCATCCTCAACATCATCATCTTTGTCCCCGACCTGAACATCGTCGTCCGGAACCTCAGCATTTTGGTCACCAATCAGTTGCTCCACTGAAAGTTTCCTTCTTGTTCCACTCTCCGTCCCCTTGTGTTTGATATATATCACGTAATCACGTGGAGTACCCCTGTACGCGTCAATCATATCTAGCACCTCTTTATCAGATTTGATTTGTAACAAACAATCCCAAATCACCTCTCTAATTCCAGGCTTCAAATAGAAAATATCATCTCCGTCGTTGTAATCTACACCATTCTCCTTAAACATGTCAACCATATCGAAATACGCTACATAGTCCAAATCCACATCATTCATGAACTTTACTACCCTATTAACATAGACAAGGTTCTGTCCTTCTCCTTCAAAACTACCTTTGCAATTGACAATAAAATTGACCCTAGTTGATTTCTCACCCATCTTTTCCCTATGTTAAAAAGCACATCAAATGAACAAAACAACAATATAAGGATTCAAAAAAATATAAACACTGAGTCTTATGTTAAGCTTCTAAACCCTAAAAAACGGAGTCCAACAGAATAGAATGGTTACGCAGTTAACCACCATTATCAGCAAAATAAACACAGGATTTTATAAAATCATAACAGATGAACACATTTTTCATAGAGCCACAACACATCGACATTACAACAATTCCAATCTGCAAAGCATATGCCAAATTTATACCCAAAAGACATGTAAAAAAATTTCATCGAATAATACATTCTAACGTTTCCTACCGTGGATAATAAATGATCAATCAATAATACGCAACTCACCTTAAACTTTCCTCAGTTTAGTCGTCAAAATAACTTAACCTCCACACCTATCTCACCGCTAACAACCGCCGGAGCTGCCCTAGCTTTTCTGCCTCTGCTGCTTCACGCCCAAACCAGAAAAGGGAAGAAGACAATATTTGTCTTTTTTACTTCTTTGTAACTTTTTGAGAGGTAAGGAATTGGTTTGTGAATGAGCCTTAATTTGGGCTTGTTATTGTGGGTATGATAATGGGTTAGCTTACTTTGTTCTTGTGTGGTTATTGGGCTTCATTTTATTTTGGTTTGTATTTTGTGTGTTGTAGAGTACCAATTCCATGCTTAGTGTAGTTTTGTAGTTTAATATTTGCTATTTAATTGGACATACAAATTTTCTTCTAATTATTTCTGTGACGCATTATTTTAATTAACTGGAAATGATTATTGTTCACGAAGATTTGGTGAGGACACATGTGTATTGAGTTATTGTTCATGATTATTGTTCATTCTTTTAGTTCAATATACAAAAAATCAAATTGCTTATGATTACTTGTTGCCGAGTATAGGTATTGAGATTTGCATTCAATTTGAATATATTTAAGATAATCAGGAAAAATGTATAATGACTGACAACACGAATATCGCGCAAATTTGGATGACCTAATAATGGACATAGAGCGCAACACTGGTGCACCCCATTCCCCGACCCGTCTCTAGATCCGAGTAATTAGTCCCTCACGCTTCAGCCCATTCATTCAGACGTATGACACGTTTTGCCCCAATCCGTGTAGGGACACGTGTAATTAATCCCTTACGCGCAGCCCCTGCATTTAGGCACGGGTTAAGACACGGGCTGACCAATTAGTGTCATGACCCGTGTCTGGATCTCTATTATCATCCACTGTAATAAGCAAAGGGTTCTGACACAAGTTGTGCATGGCTATGTCATGTCTCGTGTACCGCGTAACGAATTTGCGTCATTCGCGTTTAATTCCTTTTATTTGTATTGCACGCATGAAAAACATTTGTATTAGGTTACATATTCTTATTATCATATAGATTTTGAGCTATGGATGGAGAAATAGTCGATTATTCATTACTATATCATCTTCAAATATAAAGCGAATATATTTTTATTTTTTTTAAGATTTTTGTGATTTTGTTAAATTAATCGTATTGATATATAATTAGTATCGAGAGATATGATTGCTCGCCCTCATCTGATCAAATAGACACCTTTGCTAACGTATTAGAGATAAGGATTAACCGTATGGTGAGGCTAGAGATTCAGCTTTGTGAGGCTTATAAGCCAAATGTTTCAGGTCGCGTTGTGTCCAATTGAAACCGTTAAGCAAACTGAGTCGGGTCGTGTAGGCCTAAATGATAAACGTGATTATGAAACGTGTCTATCTTGTCTTTTCGGGTCAACCCGCTTGTATATGGTTTGTGTTCGTGTCGTGTATGTGAAACCGGTTATTAAACTGGGCGGGTTCTTCATGTGAAGTTAAACTGAAGATTAAAAGTTCGACACAATAGAAACACGACCCCGGGCCTTACAAAGTTTCATTTCTGTTGGAATACATTTTCCCAAGTCCAATTAAAAATGACTTTGGGAGCTACAATAAACACCCATTCATTAATTGAGGTTGCTACCTAGATGCAAATATTAAAGCTATGGCTATGTTTTGGACATTTCATCACAGACCTTGTGTCATGTTACTGCATAAGGCTGGAAAAGCAAATGGAATAAGAATCTGATTCCATTGCTTCATTTATTGCCATAACAACCAAATTTGTGGAGTTTTTTAATTGATTATACACTTTTAATACATTATATTTATAAATATTCTTAAAACTTGAATATTTCATAAAATATACATTTTGAATAGTAATGGTTGTTTTGCACAAAAGTCAAAAACCATGTTCCATGTTTCATCTACCACTTATATTTTTATATTAGTTTTTTTTTTAATTTTCACTTTACTCTATCTTCTTCCTCTAGTTTCAAGTTTCAGAAACTCTCTCCTCCATTTTTTTTTTGTAAATGCTCTCTCCTCTATTTTTCTCCTCAAGATTCACGATGGCTTATTATGTTTCTCACAAATGATCAAAGAACTCCACCACTTCGGTTTCACACTTCACAAGCATTATTATTGGCTCAAGAGAACTTATAGTAAGTATGTTTGTTCATTTTTTTAATAAATAATCTATATGATGAAAAGATACATAATGAAATAAATACATGATAGAATAAGTATAATTTCATATTTAGTTTACAAATTTCTTTCTTTTATTTTAGGTTAGCTTACCGATTCACAATTTTTTTCTTCCATTTTTGTATATAAGTGCTCTTTAATTTTAAATAGTTGGCCATTAAATTTTACATTATTATTATTATTTGAAATATATGACTTCTAAAATTATATAAATGCTCTTTTATTTTTTTGATCAAATAAATGCTCTTTTATTATATTTTAGTTTATTGATATTTTTCACTCAAACTTTGAAGGTTGAATATGGATGAGATGATTGTGAATATATTATGTTATTGGAATGGATGTATAATAGAAGGGCCAAATGGGATAGAGTACAACAAGCCTCCAATGGATGTGGTTAGAGTTAAACGTGGGGTCACTTTTGCTCAATTGTTAGACAAGTTATATGATGTAACAAAGTTTGATCGAAATCATTTTAAGTTGGATATGATATGCAAATTTCCAGTTATACTTCAACATCCGATGAAATACATTCGTCTATCTATAAAAAATGATGATACAGTTGACACTATGTTGGATATTGTTTTGGTTCACAAATGCTTTACTTCGGTTGATTTATATGTGGAAGTACAATCATTGGTGATGGCGTCTACTCCTTCTATCAATGCACTTCAACATGCTTCTACAATGGGTGGGCATAATCACAATGCAAGCACAGATGTTTCAGCAGCTAGATTGTTTGTAGAATTTGATGCTAACACACAACCTGATACTACAGTGAGTGATGACAATGAAGAAAATTATGATGAGGATGATGGATACAGTGATCAATTAATGGGTGGTGATAATGATGTTCCTCATGATGATCAAGATGATGACTTGGTTGCTAGTCAATGCCCATCTAATGTGAATATGCATGTCCCGCGATGCTCAGAATGGGGTGATGTAAGTAATTTTGCTGACGTTGTGCTGAATGATAAAATGTCATTTTCTGGTGGATCCAATTGGAGCCCAAATCAAGAATTTCGCAGGGGAATTATTTTTAATAGTAAGGAAGAATTGATAAGTGCTGTGAAGCTATACTCTATCAACCAAAATTATGAGTTTCAAGTGGAGCGATCACATCCAACTACATGGGTTGTTAAATGCAAACAATATGGTGTATGTCCATGGAGGTTATGTGCATGTTTAAAATCAAGTCATCAATTATTTGAAGTCACAAAGTATCGTGGACCACACACTTGTGTTCATTCTCGGCTTGGTCAAGATCATTCTCAACTTGATTCCAAATTGATTTCACGGGAACTAGAAGGATTGGTGAAGAAAAATCCTTCTATCTCAATAGCATCATTGCAGGAAGTCATTCACACAAAATTTTCTTATATGGTTTCGTATGGAAAGATGTGGCTAGCAAAACAAAAAGCTATTGCACAAGTATTTGGCGATTGGGATGACTCTTATAATATGCTTCCTAGATTTTTGGCTGAAGTTCAACATACAAATCCAGGAACAGTTGTGCAGTACTATATTTCTGAGACACCGGATCCTAGCAAGAAAATTTTTCAACGTGTGTTTTGGGCATTGAATCAATCAATTGAAGGGTTTAAGCATTGCAAACCAGTTATAAGTATAGATGGCACTCATTTGTATGGAAAGTATAAAGGCAAGATGTTAATTGCAATGGGACAAGATGGCAACAATCAATTATTTCCAATTGCATTTGCCATTGTATTAGAAGAAGAGACTCGAGAAAATTGGAGTTGGTTTCTAACTTGTTTGAGACGTTATGTTGTGGGAGATCGCGTCCTTTGCCTTATATCAGATCGTCACGCTGGTATTATAGCAGCAGTGAAAGAAGATTTCTCAAGATGGAAAGAGCCATATGCTTACCACCGCTATTGTAGTCGTCATTTAGCAAGCAATTTCAATGAAAAGTTTCATAACTTGTACTTAAAACGTCTTGTGGAAAGTGCAGCCCATCAACGCCAACCTCGAAAATTTTTGAGCCTAATGCAAAAAATTGAAGGCAAGAATGCAGAGGCGAAAAAATGGTTAGAGAAAGTACCATTGAGTAAGTGGACACTTTGCTATGATGAAGGCAAACGTTATGGAATAATGACTACAAATATGTCAGAGGCTTTCAATGGTGTTTTGAAAGGTGCTCGCAGCGTTCCTATCACTGCATCCGTGGAAATGATATTTTACCGACTTGTTGGCTATTTTGAGAAAAAAAGAGAGTTGGGTCCAGAAGCTTTGAGCATGGGGCAAAAGTACACCCCAGATATAACATTGAACATACAAAGAAATATGCAAATAGCTCGCAGACATGAAGTTACAACGTTTCATCGTCAAAGAGGTGTGGCGCAAATCAAAACTGGTAGGCATGGTGAACATCTACAAAAAGGTCAGAATATGCAACAAGTAAAATTGATTGAGTACACTTGTAGTTGTGAGAAATGGCAAATTTACAAATTTCCTTGTTCTCATTGTTTTGCCACTTGCATGGCGTATAAAATTGATCATGATCAATACATTGATGAATGCTACAAGCTAGAAAAGTATTCACTTGTTTGGGGATCATACATTGAGCCTATACGCCATGAAGATTATTGGCCGACATCCAACTTTGTGCTTATTCCCGATTCATCCAAAAAGCGAACAAAAGGTCGACCACGATGTAAACGTATTCGCAATGAGATGGATATAAAAGAAAGCACATCGAAAATGAGGTGTGGAAAATGCAGGCAAGAGGGTCACAAAAAAAATAATTGTTCGAACTAATATCACAGGTAATAAATTAATACTTATTTTATTTGTTAAGGTTATTGAAATTTTCTATATCTACATATTATACTGACATTTATGTTTGTTGGTTACAAGTAGTCCTGCAGGTGGAAATTCAATTGATGCTTGAAGAAAATATATATATGTTTCATGGATGGTTTTTGGAAGTGAATGACAACACTGTGATTTTGTTGTCATAGTTGTATTTGGTGCGGATAGAATATATAAGGTTGATTGTAACATGACGTTATTAAGACTTGTAAGAACCATATTAACTTTTCTTTTATCTCTTTGATATTCTCTTGTGTAAAATATCAAGATACTATCCGGTATCTAATTTTAATTTTATTCTACTTGAGAAAAGATCATTTTATTTTTGTTCTGATTTGATTTAGTTTTGAATCATAAATTAAATGTTTTGCATGTTTGACATCTATTATTTTTAGAAGAAATATATTTAGTTTACTTTTGTTTTAAATTGTTCCTCCAATGAACAAAATTGGTTTTCATTTGGTTTGAATAAAAAATGTACTATGTAATTACTATTTAATTCATTAAGTTAATTTTTCACGGTTAATTATTAACTAGTTAGTATATAGTATCAGTTTTTAATTTTAATCAATTGTGTTAAAAGTAGATGTATATAAAAGTTGTAGAACAAATTTAGTTACATTTTATAGTAATTTATTAAAGCAAGAGTTTTGGTTATAAACTAGTTCAAGTCCACAAACTATAGAAGGCAACAACAAAAT
Source organism: Pelargonium myrrhifolium (assembly GCA_036897405.1). Taxonomy (NCBI): domain Eukaryota; kingdom Viridiplantae; phylum Streptophyta; class Magnoliopsida; order Geraniales; family Geraniaceae; genus Pelargonium; species Pelargonium myrrhifolium. The sequence goes on along the minus strand of JAYMTK010004086.1, from coordinate 792 downwards.
TAGCAAACCGCCGTTATTGTTTAAAGTGTATATATTTTTAAATATTCAACTTTTTTATAACATATTACAATATATTTGAAATAAAGTGTATAATCAATTAAAAAACTCCCCAAACCTGATCTTGGACAGGAAATTGAGTATAGTGTGGGCCCAAACCCAACCTTTACTAGGCTAATGCGAATCAATCTTTATGCTTAAACTTGAATATCTTGCATTTTTTTATTAATGTAATTTAAGAATATACAAATCATAAGACTTAAATCATACACAACTGTTTGAGTATAGGGATGTTTAGGGTTTTGAGGGGTACGGATAGGGTTTGGTTTGTGATGCTCGTGAGCGGCAGGTGGGGCCAAAGTGGGAGGGGAGGTCCAATAATGGTGAGAGGAGGGATTTCGAGGGTTGGGTTATCGTCTTTGGGCGGAGTGGTATGGTAGGATTGGTGGGGAGATCGACAGGTGAGAGTGGTGGAAGGAGGAGTGGGTGGAGGATTTAAATAAGGGGAGATGGTGGATGCTCCTGGTCATGGCTAAAGAAACACGGGATGGGCGTGGGAGAGAAGGAGGAATGAGAGAAGAAGGATTCTGGGGAAGGGGGGGCCTGGGTAGGGTAGGAAGATGGGTTGGAGGGGGTCTCTGGAGAGGGACGGAGGCCAGGAACAAGGAGTTGGGTGGGGTGTTGGTAGTAGTTGTTCAGGTGGATGGCGAGGAAGGGGTAGGGGAGATTGCAGGAGACCGGGACGGTGGTGGAAGGGTATGGGGGTAAAGGTTTGGGGGAAGGGGGTCCGCGGCG
>JAYMTK010004085.1:0-11508 GCA_036897405.1 Pelargonium myrrhifolium | reverse complement strand
ACATTGGCTAAAGTTTAAAATTAAGTACTACTTAGATGATTTAACCAAACTTTAATGACCAAATTGACTATTATCTCTTTCTAAATATAATTCAATAAAGAGCTGATGTGGTTCCTTTCAAAAGAAAAAGAAGAGCTGATGCGGTGTCAAATAGAATTATTTGTATAATCTAATTTAAAATAAAGGGTTAAATATGAAAATTTCGGAATGACGACGTCTGAAATGGGAAATGGAAGGAACCATTTGAAGTCTTAGATATGACATCGTCGGTCCTTCAATCGTTGAAGCAAGCCCACATTAGTAGGACCCATTGTTCGGCAGGTCAATCTCCTTTGTCAATAGCAGGTCTAGTGAGTCGATTGCCTCCAGACAAAGGTGGACTAAAAAAAATATAGACCTTGCTATATTCTTATTCAGGAGGCAAGTCAGGCGGTGGCTGGATCGTTAGAGATTGAAACAATTGTTGGTGTTGTTAGAGATTCAATATTAGAGCAAAGGCTTGTAAATTCGCAAAGCCTTAAGTTGGGTAGCAGCTCAGGGTTGAGACAATCTAGAGATAGACACCTCGGCTTTCAAGACTAAAAAGGAAGACTCTAGTGCCTTTGATCTTATTATTAGTGACATTCATGCTTTGTGTACTCAAATTCATATAGTAGTTTTTTTTTTGTTCATAGATTTGCAAACCAGATGACCCATGCTTAGCTAAGTTGTCGGATTCAATGTCAATACTATAGGTTGGATATGAGATAATAGCCATATTCCTCTATCGAATTTTTTATCGGTTGATTTATTTGAATAAAAGTTCTTCGATTTCTTTCAAAAGTAGTAAAAATAAAGGGTTAAATGATTTGTCTTTTCTGCACTTGGACGAAATTTTGATTTTAGTCTATGTCCTCAAATAGTGTTTGTTTTGACCTTTGGACTACTAATATATTTTATTCTCACCCATGTAATCAGTTAGAACAAATAATCATCTACTATCTAAGAAAAGCTGACACATCAGCATGTCACGTCATCATTTATGAGTAAAAAGATTTTGCTTCCCATAAACTTGAAGAAAATTCGACATTTGCCCATAATCTTAAATCTTGCTTGTTCTGACCCTTGAACTAGTAAGTTTTTTTATATATATTTTTTATAAGGCAAGCGGTACTTTGTATTAATAAACTCGTAGGTTAAAAAGTACAAAATCAAAACAAGAAAAATAATAACTAAAAGATCATGCGAAACACTTCATCGGGGAGGAGCACCAAAGACCAAAAGCATCATGGTATGAGGTGATTGTGAAGCTGTCTTTAGAAAGAAAAAAAAAAGCTCCTAACTTTGAAGAACGTTTCTTGAATTACCTCCGGGGATTTCTGAAAATGAAGCTTGTTTCTCATCAACCAAAATATGCCAGAACACAATCGAACATAATGCATACCAAATCCGACGCACAAGTTTGGTACCCGACCGCATCGAACCCCATTGAAGCAGGAACTCAGTACTATCTGAAGGCATTACCGAGACCACATCCCACCAAGTTAAGACCCTCTTCCAAATACACTGACTCTATGAACACAAAACCAGCATGTGAGAGCAATCCTGCATGGTAGAATCGCAGAGCTTGCACATGCAACCAACATGAATAGTTTTCAAACTCTGATCAACAAGGAAACAAAGGGTGGGAATTGATTTATGGTACGCTAACTAGGCAAAACTCCACACTTTTGGCAGGACCTTCGGCTGCCAAATCAGCTTGGCACAAAGAAGGAGACTAAGAGAAGAATCCTCATACAACAAGTCGTAAGTTTTGTTGGTTGCGAACCGAGCCTTGATCCTTGGTCGCTAAGTGATACGATCGGGGACTTTCGGCTTGAAAACAACTTGAGAGAGGGATGCCAGCAACTGGTGAAGAATCTCCTCCTTCCATGCACGCAAGGCACACCATAAATCAAGTTTTCAGCACGGGCTGGACTCCGGTGAGTGATGGAAGAGAATGGAGTGGCGCTTGGTCCGGCTGAGATAGAAAAGCTTGGGGTAATGCTGAGCGAGAGGGACGTCCATAACCCAACAATCCGTCCATAACACAATATTTCTTCCATTACCCAGCTCATAGCACATACTGTTCCAGCCAAACAACTCACTGAACCTGCTGTCCCCACCCAAGCTGCGGATTTGTTTCAAAAACGAGGATGGAGAACCAATGTGAAGATCACCGAGAGCCCAATACTTGATCTTCCAATTGTATTTGGCACACTATACAGTTTTCCATAGAGATCGACGCTTCGAGGCAAAACGCCACCACCACTTTGCCAAGAGGCTAGAATTGGCCAGTCTAAACTATTTGATTCCCAAGCCTTCATGAATCCTTTTCAACACAACTTTGGTCCACTTAACCTTGAAAATTCCCCTAATGTCTCCATTTCCTGCCCAAAGGAACAGGCGTTCAATCGCCTCGAGAGCCCTAATGACGAATTTTGGAACTTGGAACAAACTCATGTAAAAAAGCGGAAGTGAAGTCAAAGTCAAGCTGATTAGGCTGATATGACCTCCCAACGATATATATTTTGATTTCCACAACTCTATCCTGACTTTAAATTTGGCCACAATCCTAGCCCATGTGCTTGCTCGAAACAGACTACACCCAACCTTGAAGCCGAGATACACGATCGGTAAATGTTCCGTTAAGCAGCCCAAACCAGCAACCATGCTGCTAATAATGCCCTCGGGTATATGGAGACAGATCAACTGAGACTTATTGAAATTAATTTTAAGCCCAGAAACCGCCTCAAACCAACGCAACGTCAAACAAATGTTAAGAATAGTCGAGTCCAAATTTGAAGCATCTAAAAATAACAACGTGTCATCAGCAAATTGTAAGTGCGAGATGAACACCGTCCCGATATGAACCCCCACAAATTGAGAGGGACTTGGCTTTCTCCGACAATAGGTGGAGTGCTTTGGCGACAATAATGAATAAAAAAAGGGATAGAGACATCCTTGCTTGAGTCCTCGCAAAACCATGAAATCCCGAGATAGATCACCATTAACAAGAACCAAAGTATGAGACTTGAGACAAGCCTTAATCCACATCCAGTGTTCGATCACCCTCGAGAATCCACTTCGAGCGCGACTTTTGCTTCCAAAGCTCAACGAGCTCTCTACTTTTACGAATTAATTCAGCCATGAGCACGGCCCGAGACACGAGCTCATCGTCGGTTAGAGTATGCACCTCACTGAGAATGTCAAACTCGTTTAACCTGTCCTCTAACATCAGCCCATCTCGGTCAATATAGCAAAACCTCAACATTCCACTACTTCAAGACCCCTTTCAGCAAAGAAATCTTTTTCCACAACCTGAAACATGGCAAATCTGAAACTAAGAAATCCTTCCAAGCCTCTTCCACTAACGGGATGAAAGACTCGTGTGTCACCCAAACATTCAAGAATTTAAACGGCTTGGGACCCCAAATAGATGTCTCAGAACAAAGAAGAATAGGACAATGATCCAAACAACCTATTGGGAGACCCTGCTGAACAAGATTCCCTAACGGGATGGGCCATAAAACCGAGATGAGGACACGATCTAGGCGACATGCAACTGAACTAGACCCGTACCAAGTGTAGCGGCGCCCGTGAAGGGGGAGACTGATACAATAACATGAGTCGATAAAATCATTAAAATGGATAGCAACCAAAACATTAAAATTACCACTGGACTTTTCTGAGATGTTACAGACGCAATTGAAATCCCTAGCGAGCACAGTGAACTAGTTTGCAGAAGAAATTAAATCAAGAAGAGCTGCCCAGAGCGCACGTTTCTCCCCATATGGAATAGGAGCATACACGTTTATAAACAAAAAATCGCACTCATCCATAGACCAAAACCCCGAGATTGCAATAAACTTTGCTCAACGATGCTAGAGAGAAGAGTGAAGTCCGATGAGTTCCAAAGATAGATAAGACCATCTGACCTACCGATTGTCGCAGAAAAGACGGACTAAATATTATGAACTGGCCTCTGTTCCCTATGCTAGCTTTGTGCACACAAATCAAGTTGTTTATGGAACGTTTCTTATGATGAGCCGAACATCCCCGGATGTTCCACGAGAGGAGGCCTATAACTCTCCAGGAATGTGGACCTTAACGTATATGGATCAACGAGGAGATAGTGCAGTTTCGAGAAGTTACAATTGTTCAATGGCTTCCTCTTCAAAGCCCTTGGCAACCGCGCCCAGTTCTTTGCATAATACCCATAGCTGCATGACTGTGTTCGAGGATGACGTGGATGTTGTACTTGGGTTTCCATGCGTAGGGAACAAAGAGAGATTGTTGATCCTATTACAATTTTCGGAAGATCGTGGACTTCGTTGAGTACGTTGACTTCTCCGAGATTAGGGGAGACCAGACATCGTTAACAATGAGGCGGACACATCTCTAGGAGTCAATGCAGAATTCAAATTTCCAACCGTAGACATTGTTCCAATAAAATCAGAGATACAGTTGGACGCAGGATTTATAGGAGCACCAGCCTCAGTCTTCTTATTAATTGCGTTTTTGAAAAAATCGTTGTTGGGTTGGTCGCTGCATTAGGCCTGTTGGGTTTGGCTTAGCCGTGCAAGTCCATCATCCGCGAGATAGCTACTACTAACATCGGTAGGGTTGGCGTGGACATGAGAGGTGACCGACGATCGAGTAGAGCTGTCCAGGGAGATTGATATGCTAATCACCAGAGAAGATTGAGAAGAGCAAACCAAATCAAAACTATGCTCGGTCTCGAAAGAGGTGTTCGGAGTGCTGATCTCTTCTTCCAAAATATCAAATAAAGAATTGCCCACACACAAACACATAGAAGAACGAATCAGAGACAATAGACTCGTATGCACCAGAAATGAGACCTAGTCCAAAGGGGCACCGCGGAGTGAGTCCGGACTGATTTTTATTAAGCCCCCAAAGAACCTAAATATGCTTGAGAACATCCCAATGCTCCATCCATAAACCGGGATGCCCCTAACTGAAACCTAACAAAACCTGCCGCCCTTGCGTTTATAGGGTGACCAATTACTGAAATATGTGAACCACCACGATAAAATACTCCACTTGTCACCTGAGGCCTTCATAGCACACATGACTTCCTCGCTTGAGAACGAAAGCAAGAACACTGTGCTGCAAAGTTCATGAACAATCACATTTAGCACACCTCCAGCTGTTAGGGAAAACTGAAGATAGATGCCAGAGGAATTCTCCAAGAATATAGCCAAAACTCTCCACTTTAATTTATGTACTAACCCATGATTCATAGAATCGGGGCACTAGGGTTTGAAGGACACGAGAGGCTGAAAGGGTTGGAACGACGTTCTTGAAAGAAACTCTTGGGATGCATGCAACTCTCCGTGGACTCGGGTTGCGATATCTTGCGGAACGATTGACGCTCATAGATCGGTTGGCATTTCTCGCGCACATTCCCTTGTCGGGCACGACTGGGGAAGGGCGGCCACGATGCGGCGGTATGACATGCAAGATTTGTTCATGCAACTTGTTCTAAGGGTGTTTTCTCCAAGGTTGAATTGCTAAAGCTACCCTGATACGATTGCGAACGAGGAAAATGCCATACAAAATACGAATCAGCCGCAACGCCTCACCCACTGGGGCAACCAACACAAACCCATACTTGGCCCCCTTGGTAGTAATCTTGCGAGGAACAAAGCACTTCAACACCCTAGTCTGAAGCCATCTCGAAGTCATAGAGGGAAGAAGGTTCCCAACAAAGAGCGTGGAGTGATCTGAAATGAGATTATGCTCGCGATCGGACGATAGATGGGGGGACCGGCCGTGGCCGAACTTAGAGCGATTGGGGAGAGCACTCAATTGTGCAAAACATTTTACTCTCGCACAAGTATTATCTAGTTTTATTATTTATTAGTTTTATATTCTCACTCCTATAACTGGTAACCAATCGACATATTAGTACAATGTCTTGTCACATTTTTTCATGTTACTATGCCATGTTGTGTCTTGTCACAATTTTTCATGTTAGCATATTGCGTCAGCATGTCAATTTACACCTGAAAATTTAATTTTTGCAGTGATATAAGTTTTATTGGGACCTCATCTAAACTCCATGAGCTGAGCTGACATCTGCATTTATAAACACTTAAATGAAGACTTCAACAATCAGGTTGATTTATTTCTTTTATTGAGTTAATTTTCTAAATGATATAAGAGCTTGATTTCTCTAAAGTTCACAAATCAAATTCCGACATTCCAAAATTGTATAATTAATAGGGTTAAAGGCCATTTTGATGCCCAAACTTATAACGAAAATCTAATTTGGTACCCAATCTTTTATTATACCAGATGTGGTACCCAAACTTTTATTTTCAACCCAATTTAGTGTCTGTCACCACCTCCAGTTAACATTACCGTCAAGAGACGCCTACGTGGGCCGTTTACCGCCTATGTGGACAAAACACGCTGATGTGACATATTTTTACAAAAAAAATGTTTATTGATGTGGAAAATTATTTATTAAAAAATTAAATAAAATTAAAAATTGAAATCAACATCTCGATGTTCTCTAACCCTTCATCTTCTTCTTTCTTGAAGCTATGTCAGAGCTCAATCTCCAATCATTTTTTTTCCTTTCTAGTTGGAAAACAGCAATGACATTGTTTCCATTTTTTTCCACTTCCAGTTAGAAGACAACAACTTCCATTTTACTAAAAAAAATTATTTTTTTCTCCCCAATCTCTGTACAGTTTCCAGTAGGAGTATGCAAAAAATTTGTCGGTCTGTTAAACCACCACCTGTACTCGCTACCCGCTAAACCATCTAACCCAACGGGCCCAAAATCTCAGCCTACTAAGTTTAATGGGCGGTTTGGCAGTTTTAAAGCCTAAGCGCATTCATAATCCGTCCGCTCGCCAAGTCCATTAACCTAGCTCTACCCATTACCCACACAACATTACCCATTTCCCTATATAAATATTATCCACCAAATATAATTCATTCCTCCTTTTTCTTTCTCTCTCTCTCTCTCTCCCCCCTCTCTCTTTCTCTTTTCGTTTCATCTTCTTCAATCTTCTTTCTTGAATTTCTGAATATGAAGTTAGAGTTTTTTTTTTTTTTTTGTCTTTTTCTCTTCGATTCATCTTCTCTAATCTTCTATCTCTTTGATTCATGTTCAGACGAATGATAAAGAGATAGAAAAGATGACCTATGGCTTGACTCTTGAGTTTAGATGAGTTCTCCATCTCTTTTGGATTCATGAGCTAGGGCCTAGCCCTTAAGTTAGAACTTGCACATATTGTTCCATTTTGTTTCTCTTTTCCTTTTCTAGTTACATGATTTGAGTTCGCTCCTTAGTCTTCATAATCTTCAGATATATTTGTATATTTGCATAATAAACTTTAATTTTTCTTGTTAAATTTTGTTGTATATATTTGAATATTTGTATGTTAGTCTCATTATTTGTTTTTGTTAGATTTGTTTCTTGTTAATTTTTGCAATTTTGTACAAGTTTTCTATATATGAGATTGATTATGTAAATGAAATGATACTATGTAAATGTCAAGCTAAAAACTATGACTAATATTAAAAATGCAGTAAAGAAAACGGCTAATGGACTAAGAAAACGGACTAATGGGCTCTCAAATGAACTAAATAGACATGACCTAAAAAGAGTTAGCGGTTAACGGGTGACCCGCTATACCGCCCGCCAAAGGCCACACAAAAACCAGCTAATATTTATCTTCAAACGGGCGACCAATGGGTGCAAAAATGTCTACCCACTCTTAGTGGGGCGGGTTGGTATTTGGGGTTATCGGACGAGTAACCCACCCGTGAACACCCCTAGTTTCCAGTTGCTTCTTCTTTATCTCATGGTCTTTTCATCATTGTGTTTCTTCTCTGCCAAAATCAAACCACTTCCCGGTCTTGTGTGAAGTGTGACCACTGTGGCCGATTTCCTCTCCGACAAATTCGTCCTCCCTCTGCTATGAGATCTGGCCTTCCATCTCCATCTCCGTTTAGTCTTCCGTGGCTCGACCACCACGATGAGCTCTGCCTCCACGCATTTTCGGAGACCAAACGATGAACACCATCAGATTTGAGTCCACCGACATGGATAGAGTAGACCGCAAGCCACAACTCTATCTTTTTTTGCTCATCGATCTGAGCTCGCCAACAATTTTTGGGCCACCACTGCCTCCTATTTGGCATACATTTTTCCACCACAAGCCACTAGTTGGTAATTTTTCGATTATGTATCCTTAGATTCGAGATTATGAAAATTAGATATGTGAGATTCTGTTCACTTGGTTCTTGTTGGATACACTCATGGTTTTTGCATTTGTCTTTGATTCTTGGGTTTCCATTGGAATTGAATTCCAAATCTTGATGAAGAAGATGATGGAGCTCTACAATTTTTTTGGCAACAGTATGGAGAGAGAAGATGAGAAAAGAGTGATACAGTGATATAGAGCATTTCCTATATTTATTTTATTTTTAATTGATAAATTAACTAATATTCACGTCAACAAGAAAACTTGTGTAAAAAATGACATGTCGACAGATTTTGTCCACGTAAACATTCCTTAACGATTTTGGTAACAAGAGGTGACAACGGACAACAAATTGGGTTGAAAATGAAACTTCAACTATCATATCTGGTAGAATAAAATATTGTGTACCAAATTGGATTTTTGCTATAAGTTTGGGTACCAAAATTGCCTTTAATCCTAATTAATATTTCAAATCTTTACATCTATCACCTCTTATCTCTATATGAGCTTTTGCCTTCTTAATCTTTTCATCAATTCATCATAATCTCATTGTAGGAAATCGAAGTTGGATATGTACGTCTGCTCACTGAGATTCATTAGGATGATTCAAAGTAATTAGTAAGGGTTAATTATATGTACACCCTTTTGACTTTCTCAGAATTAAACGTTGGCTCCCTTACTTTGTTTTTAGCTTTTTCGAACCCTTGACCTGTAAATTTTATTAAAAAAACTCCAACTGACCTGCTATAGCAGGTCACCGCCACGTCACCTCCACATCACCGCCACGTCGCCCCCAAAACCTACAAAACGACGTTTTTTCTTCTTCTTCCCAATTCAACAACAACAACAACAACAACAACAACAATCCAAAAGCAAATCGCTCAATTTTCTTGAGAAAATGCTTCTGAGAAGCTCCTCAGCGCCGGTCTTGAATTCGTGGCACCCGAGCTCCAAGGACCTCTAGCCGGAGCCGGAGACCATTAATTTCCAGCACAAAAGGAACAAAGCGGTGTACTTCTCGGCGCCATCGTTTCATTTTCTGGTCAACGCTGGCGATGAGAAGAAGGGTTCACATTTGGTGGCCGAGACCCACCTCTACAGCCCGCCCCGACCCATGAAGAAGAACCCAATTCCTCAAGGGCTCAGAAATTTAGTACCCTCGAAGGAGGAAGAAGATATGATAAAACTACCCATTTCGAGGTCGTTGTCGTTCTCGATTGAGAGGTTGTTTTCGAGTTATGGGTTGGGTTTGGTGGACATAGAGGGGTGTGGTGTGGTGTGGAGGGTAAGGAGCGGAATGTGTTGCAGACTCTGGTTTTAGGCGGTGGCAAGATTTGCAGCGGCGGCAACGGCGGCGGGAGAAGAAGAAGAAGAACGTGGCGGTAACCTGCTATAACATGTCAGTTAGAGTTTTTATTTATTTATATATAATAAAATTTACAAGTCAAGAGTTCGAAAAGGCTAAAAACAAAGTCAGGGGGCCAACATTTAATTCTAAAAAAGTTAAAGGGGCGTACATGTAATTAACCCAATTAGTAAAGATAGCAAATACACTTGTAGTGTTTATCATCACAGAAGATCTACATATGATGACATGAATATAATAAGGAACAGATTAAGATGACTTCAAAGAGATCACTCTTCACAGACATAATTTGTTCAGTCTTTGTGAAAATGCCAAGTAATTTTCATAAATAATTTTGGACACACAAATTTCGAGAATTCACATATAGCCTGTCAAGTTCAACTCATTCCAAGATGAGCCCCGTAAGGGTCTGCAACGATGACAAGTACAAAAAAACCTTTAAAGGAGTTTGATAACAACCACATGACCAAAAATTTCTCCCGCTTTGACGAATTTTTATAGGAATTGTGAATTGCTCGGCATTTGAAATTAAAATAGGTTTAGAAGTAGGTTAGGTTTATAAATAGGTTATAAATAGCCGTCCATATTCCATAATAAAGCTATTCTATTATGTTGTATTCTATAGGACATAAAAGAATCCAAAAGCCTTGCTTAGTTTTGTTTCCAGCAGTGTAACAACTATAATCAAGTCGATTACATCAACAGTGAACCCTAGCGTTGACAATTATCTCTACTTTATATATGACCCTTTCTCCAACGTTGTTGCCTATGATGTTTACCAGTTTAACCTGAACAACCGAGATGAGGTTCATGATCATGACGACAACAACAATTTGCCTCCCTCTGTTCTCCGCTTTTTCACCTCTAATTTTTCATACAAAAATTTGGATTTTGTGGTGATCGGTACAAAAATCTACATGATTGGTGGTTATCGCCTTCAACTTACCACACTTTCATTAACGCCCTTCTTTTCGAGGAACATTTTAGTAGTGGAAACCAAAAAATCGACACCATTGACATGAATCAGATTCTGAGGACCATTTCAAACGCCTTACACACAGGTTTGTTGAATCGAACCGTTGTAGCAATCGACGGTAAGATCTACACTTTTCCTTGCTCTTTTGGGAATCGTATCGTATCAAGTTTTGAGGTATTCGATCTTACGACTGAGAAATCAACAATGTTGTAGGAACTCCCAATTCATAGTCCGATTGCTTCTTATTTTACCTTCAAAACAAAGGTGATCATATCAACCAGATCCCGTATTGTTAGTAATAAAACGCAATAAACTAAATTAAAATTGATACCGACAGGATGAGTCGCGGACTAGGTCACTCTCTTTAAGACATTTGCGGTACTGCCCGGAGTTTGCACGGCAGATGGTCAACCACGACGCCCCTAAGATAAAATAACCCACTCGAATTTGTCTATGTTTTCCACCGCACAGAAACGTTATGGAAACTACACACTGTATTCGTATCTGATATACCCCTCTCGAAAGGGGACTGTGTGAACTGAAGTGAAAGTGTTTTTTCTATGTGTTTTGAAGAGTGAAAGGTAGTTGTATTTATAGGGGAAAATATGAACTGAAACAGCAAGAAAAATGATAACGTACAGGGCGAAAAACGGAACCAGTAAAACGTCAACACAAAAAAACGGAACAGTTGGGAGAAAATATTTGGCTCTGTTTTGACAAAGTCTTTCAATTTAGTTTAAATTCAAAATTCAAAATAATAAGCAAAATTTGTAATAAAAAATATTACTCAAATAAGTCCACACCCACACACACCGCACCGGCCCGGCCCAGCCCAACCCGCCCGTCCGGTTGGTTGGACGGCACGTGCGTGTGTGTTTATTGGGCCTAAGCCCAACTATCTC
>JAYMTK010004084.1:0-11508 GCA_036897405.1 Pelargonium myrrhifolium | reverse complement strand
GGTCATGCGAAAATAGGCCAAAACAGGGGGTGGTTTTGTACATTTACCTCAATAATTTATGTATCTAAAATTTGAGCCACACGAATGCTCTATAATTTTATTTTATTTTTTTAATACTCCAATAAATAATTAAAATTGTCTTCAGGTACATAATTACTCATTATTGTGGTTATGATTGGTCTTTGACAACAACGTGTAACACGTGAGTGTCACGCGCGTATGTCATGTCGGTCACTTTCGTTCAATTTGCTCTGCTCTCGCGTGTTCAGATTTCCTACGCGCCAATTTTCGCACACATTTTTTCAAACACTTGAATCTTACACGTATTTCTTATTTATAGTCACTTTTAATTATTAAATAATTAATTAGACTTGTATATAACCATTAGTGGTGATGCACAATTTTAATACTACAAGTTAGGCAGAAACGAAATAACATGTGAACTTGAAGGCACTTTTCCATGAAAATGGTTCGAATAGAGTCGGTCAATAGGTTAGAAGAGAGACCGTGTCTAAAGAATCTCGGGACAAATTTTTCGAGAGACCTCGAGGTAGGTCCAACATACTCAACTTGAGAAACCGTGAGGCATACCCTATCATCGCATTGTAGTCCACTTCAAGTAGCCACTTGACCAAGAAAATTGTTCGAATAGAGTCGGGTCAACCAATGGGCTAGAAGGACCTAAGGGCAGATTCCTCAAGGGACCTTGAAGTAGGTCCAAGCATACTCGTCTTAAGAAACCTTGGTAGGCCCTATCGTACCATTGCGGTTGTCCACCTCAAGTAGCTTACGCTTTGCATGCTCGCCCCTGCGCCTTACTCATTTGCCCACACGTGGTGCTCCAACGTCAGTCTATATCATGGTATTTGCACGCACTATCTCCACCTCACCCACACGTGCCTATACGCCTCGTTCATTCAAAAGAAGTTCCTCACTCCGAAGAGTTTACACCCTCCGCTCTCGAAGATGGCAGTCTATTTACAATGGCTAAGCGAACACGCTAGCTCTACCACACCTAGCCGCTAGGGCCTCCATATCATGATGATAGGTGCTCGTAGAAACTCAGGTCACCCTCTACTACGCCTTAGAAGGTAAACAAGTCTTAGAGCCCAATTAGGCGCCTAGTAAAGGAATATCCCAGTATTAAGGCGTGATGGACAATATAAGTGTAATGCACCACTTCTCATGCTATTCCACACTTATTATACATCAATAGAGATGCTCTTAAGTTATGCTAACTAGAATGACATAAATATCATTCTCATACATGAGGTGCATTCCCCGAACACATGTTGTAACGGTGTGTGCCTTGTGTTTCAGGACTCACGATTCAGCACCCAAAACTCGAACTTTGAATCCAAGAACCTAAGTTCAATCACAAAATCTCGACACATTTACACTAATACATGGACAAGAAGACCAACCAATTTTTTTTATTTATTAGCAAGCGTACAAACACCAAAACTCGAACTTCAGACCTCGAGGGACCAAGTGAAATCAATCCCTTGTCCTAATAAGTGTTTGTGACCAACCAATTGGGCTGAATTTAATCCCTAATAATTGTTTAGTATTAAGATGACATCAGAACTTTGGGTCCTTGTCACTTACATTTACAAAGACTTTCAATTTTGGTGGCCAATAAATTGAAAGAGTCCACATTCAAGGTTCAAAAGAAAGCTACTTTACAAGGTAAAGTTTAAGATGGTTTTGTTCTTATGCATCATCTAACAATGTATTTATATACATAAATTCGGGTTCATTGTAATTATTATATAAAGACAAACCTATAGTTGTCAACATCTATTCTCAAATCTCAAACATGCATCACAGTAACATAGATATTTTAGTCTTAACACTAATTCTTGAATCCATAGCAAAGATAACAACATCTAGTCAATAACCTAACCTAATGTTTCTTCTCAGAAGAATCCAACTAACATATTGACATGTGAATTATGATTTTCAAGTGTTATCGAAGAACGTTAAACGAAGAGAACTTAGTTCCTCAGCGATACAGAAAGTTTCAAAACATAAGCGAAAAGACTTACAAGTTGTGCAACAGCTTCATATACCCTCGACTCCAAGCTTGTTTCGCTTGGACCGACCAAGTTTCAGCACAATACAAAACATCAACAACTGGGCCCGAAAATGCTTCAGCCTCTGCGTAGAGGTTAACGACAACAAAGTTAATATGAAATATGCTTATTTTGAATTAACGGATTATATTCCCTCAAATAAGTGTCTTGATTTGATTTCATAATGAGAAATTGGTTAATATTGTATAATTTCACTTCTATCTTCATGGACACGTGTTGTAACAAACTCAAATAAGTCGATGACTATTTTTGCCTATAACGGTAAAAAAATCAAAGGACGTGTAGAGTGTAGTATCACCCAAATTCTACCATCAATTAAGTAATGTATTGAAGACAAGAACAAACACTTAAAAACCAGTTCAATAGTTTGTCTAGTCTTTCCAGAAATGCAAATAATGAACCATTACTTGATCCCCTCCAAGAACATTGAAAGATGCTTCTTCAACAAGTAGAAAGTAAACCTATAATGAAAGAAACTTTTGTATGTATTGAATATAAACATGAAATCTTGATAAAGAATCTTACCGAACCTCGTCTTGCCTTGTTTTACTCCGTTCTTGAACGCTTCAAATCAGGCATAGCTACTCGAAGAAACAGCGTGTTCAAGCATTTCGCTACTCATTCAAGAATCTCGACAGCTTAACATCATCATCAATTTCGAACCAATTTGTTTTTGGACTCAAAGAAAGAAGCAACGAGCTCCACGTCTGGCGATCGGGAACGATACCTTCTTCTACCATTAGATGAAATAGCATTAGAGCCTTTTCGAAATCACCTTTCCTGAAAAGAACATCGATCAGAGGATTATAGCTTCCGGCATTGAGTACGCAACCTCTCTCGACCAAATCCTCCATGAGGTCCAAAGCGCTCTCTACTCGTCCTAGCTCGCAAAATCTGATAATTAGAGCGTTGAAGGTGGACGCAACAGGGAAATAGCCCCGATCAATCATCGTATTCATCATCTCAAATGCTTCACGGAGAGACCCTTCTCGGCAAAATCCATGTATTAAACCGTCATAAACAAGTGCACTTGGATTCCCGCCTTCTCCAATCATTTGATCATAAACCCACTTCGCCTCTTTCATACCGCCTTCCATGCAGTAACCCAGTATACTCAAGCTCCTATCAACGGCTCTAGGAAATAACTTCACCATCTTGGTTAGAAACTCGAGAGCTTCGTCTACACAATTTTTCTTGTACAGACCGTATAATATACTATTGTAAGGACTAATCCGACCCTTAGAGCCCTCTTTCGTTTCTTCCAATAGATCTAATATCTTATATCCTTCTTCAATTCTTCCTCCCGAACACAAACCTCTGATTAACGTATCATACGTAACGAAATTCCGGCTGATTCCGTCTGTTTTCATGTCATCAAAGAGTTCGAGAGCAAAATCCAACATCCCGATTTCACAGAAACCGGAAATTAATATATTGAATGTGTCAACATTTGGAAGACAGCCCTTTCTCTCCATCTCCTCGACAAATCGATGCCCGACTTTAGGCTTCCTCAACTTACAATAGCCCTTAATAAGAGTGTTGTAAGCCACGACATCAACTGAACCTCCCTTACTCTCGAATCTTTCCAAGATTTCAAGAGCCTCCTTTGCGCGACCTTTATCAAAGAGAATTTGCACAATCTTAGTTACTGTGACCAAATCGGGTAAAACCCCAAGAGTGAAGCTCTTCTCCAGCAACACTAGTGCTTCAGTTAATTTCTCTTCATTACAGTATGCAGATATCAAAATATTGAATGTGACACCATTGGGTCTCTCCATTTCCTTTATTAACCTCTTTGCCCTCCCTACCTTCCCATTTTTGCACATCCCGTGAATCAATGTATTGTAGATCACAGTATTTGGAACAATTCCTCCCGACTTCATCACTTCCAAAAGCTTAAAACCATCTCCGATTCTATTTGTCAAGCAAAGCCCCTTCATCAAGATTCCAAAAGTGTAATTGTCGCCACGTAAACCCTTTCCGATCATCTTCGTCCTGTAGAACTCCCGAGCCAAATCAATATCTTCCTTGACAAGAACATCTAATATTGAATTGAACACCTTCAAAGACGGGATCTTTTCAAATTTCGAAATCAAATCAATCACTTGAATCACCTTCTGTGTCATGCGTGCCCGACCAAGACCACGTATGAGGGTGATGAAAATATCATCATCTGGAGGTGAACCGATTGAGCTGGGCATTTCGTTGAGTAGGGTGTGTACAGTGTCAAAGTGGCGGAAAGTACATAACTTGTGGATCAGAGCTCGATAGGTGGATTGAGAATGGGTGAAATTAGGGAGCTTGAAGGCCCATCTGAAGGTTTCGAGAGCTTGGGTTGCTGATTTCTGGTCGAGAATAAGGTGAGCAATGTGTTCATGGGTAGGGACTGGTGAAGATGGTGATGACGGTGACGGTGGTGGTGGTGGTGGTGGTAGTGGTGGTGATGAGATGGGTTTTGAATGCAGACTACGAAGAAATGTCCGAAAGCTTGTTCCAGTGGTCGTGAGGGAGAAGATGGAGAGATTCGAGAGATTGGAGAATTTGAGCATGGGAAGGTTGGTTCGTTTGCTGAGGATTTTAAGTCAAATTGGAGGTTGAACTTTTATAACTCCAAAGTTATGGTCGGACTTTTGAAAAATAACATGAAGGATTGGCTTCCTACAACTATGTTAATTGCTGTTGTGGCAATCAAAGCGATGATGTGGCAAGTCAACGAGCTGACATGGACAAAAATGCGAAGAAAAAATAGTTTTTGTACCTTAAGGTCTCAACTAAACACCATCCGACGTCCATCACCGTATCAAGACAGAGAAGAGAGTCTCCATTGAACAGGCTGCACATCAAGAGAGAGACAACACACAGAATAACAGATTTTAATCAACAAAAATGCTCGAAGACATTACATAATCGATACATGAAAGGCAGGTGAAAAATGGAAAATTAGACTAACACAATGCACGGGCATGACATTGAGAATTAACTGAAGCTATACCTTAAAAATAAAACACTCTCATGCACAAGCAACTGTATCACCATATTATGTGCAAGCAAGCAACTGCATCACCATTACAGGAAAAGGATGTTCCATCTTTGCATATGCAGGCAACGGCATCACCATATTATGGAGGACACACACAACCTTCGAAATACCACTCTCATGTGCCTAAAACAATAATGCGGAAATCTAAAACTAAGGATCTGATACAAAATTTTATACAAGCCTATACTTATAGTACAAACTATTGTGTCTAAGGTAAGAGAGTGGAAGAACAAGGGCAACATCAATTGCATCCCACCTCATCTCTCGTTTAGGTAACACCGACACGAACACAACACTTCAACATGATTTTTAAATGTGTCTTGTTAGTTATTCCCTCCGTCCCAAAATGAGTGTCCTTGTTTCTATTTTGAGAATTATTAAGGAGAATGGGCATTTACTCTTTTTCATATTCATAGGAGTCGCGAGAACTCTAATTTATGGGAGTGCCGAGGGACGGAGGAGGCTAGATTAGCCAAAAAATGGTTATCAGTTCAAGGACGCAAGGTGCCTCGACGGGTAAGAAGGGGCAGAGAAAATGCCTCGAGCCAATGTCCGTGTTACAGTGCTCAAATAACCCATCCGCAGAGTGCAGAGTAATGGTACTTTATACAAGGGGTTAGCTCGACCGTTAGTTAATGTGGTATAATTACTTCTAACAAACTCAATGGATATCAACTAACTTATTATAAGGATGTTATTGGTAATTCACGTTATAACTAACTTCCTATAGAGAAAAGAGAACACTCGTTCTGGGAAAAAAAAATGCAATACAAACGGACGCTCATTTTAAGACGGAGGAAGTATATTTTTCATACGATTATTGAATGTGTAGTGTTCGTGTTGACTCCTCCAACACATATTTGATCTCTAACACGACACGACGTGTTAACACGAATTGTCAGCTCAATCCCAACAAATTAAATTCATCACAGAAACAACATTCAATAACTATAAACATACAAAATGAAAATTTTGCAACCTTTCACAGTTCAACACACTAAATTGCATCAATAAGAAGCTATGTATGTCTTCAAATTAGGTTAAATTTGAGGGTTTCTAGTTCATAGCTCACCTAATCGAAGAGAGTCCATGAGAGTGAGAAGCTTCCTTCTGGTCGGGGCCGAAGCTGCAGCGGCGACGATGGTGCGGCGCGAGGCTCAGGCAAATGAGTTTGTTAGGTGAAATTACAATTTTGGGTCATTTGAGCTGTTGGAGAGACAAATTGTTATTTTGAGTGAAATTACAGATTTGACCTCGATCTATTTATTTGTCGAGGCTACGTGGCATGTGCCATGTCAGATTTTTCATACCACCTCAGCAGTACTTGATTGGATACATTTGTGAAGTTTGGGTACTCATTTGGTTAAATTGAAAATTTAGGTACAAATTTGAGTACCGATTTTGATACAAGTCCTCGAATAATAAATATATAGATGAACTCAAATTTAAATGAAAAAAAGAAAAAAAATCAACTGCTAGATGATAATATGACACGCCAATACGATTATTAAACGTATTGTCGATTTTCGACTTCTAGAAAAGTTAAGAAAGATATAATTGATGCACAAACATTTCTCTTGTATCTTCTCTCCATGTGTGCTAATTGTAACAAATTCAATTTATTTTAACGGATATATATTTCATATATCGATGATTGTTCATGAGAGAGAGAGGAGTTTAATGTTGCAAACTGGAAGAACGTGTTACCCTTGGACGTTTTTATATTTTATGAGGGATTTTAGTCATGTGACACACTGTTATATTTGAATGTTTCATGATTGGTACTTATTTTCATAAACAAGTATAACCTTGTTGCCATAAATTATGCTTAATGCCCATGGAAAAAGTCGACTCCTCCCTCTAAATACAAGAGTCTAAGACACCACACAACACATTTTCTCGATTTGTGAACTTTCGACTTTAAGTTAACCCACCAATAATATTGTAACAACTTGTTTGAAAATTCTAAATCTAAATAGTTGTTCCGCTCCCACAAAATTCATTACAATGAGTACAAGTAAAATGATCTTACTCATCCAATGACCATCTCTGTGAGACTTACATGGAAAATTAGATTGAAACCATTTTCTCATTTATGTTCAAAAGGATAAAGCTTGTGGTGGAAATTTGGATAGGCACCATATACAACACCATTTTATCCAAAAAGATGAGAAGCATGTCCACATCATAGTTGCTTCCACCAATTGCCAAACTCTTGGCACAAGTTCAAGGTGTGCTTCAAATTTGGGAAATGCATATTGGTGTGAGCTTGCATGCAATGTGCATAATGGTCCTATCCACATTCCCAAGAAACATATCATACAAAACAAACAGAGAAATTCAGAATTTCCTTTTTTTTTTTTTTTGGTTAACAGAAATTCAGAATTTCCAATCTTACAAGTTAAATAAACAACCCATTGGGTGAGGAATGAGGATGTCAAATGGTGAATGAATGTTCCGAGTCTAAAACACTATACGCAGCAATGAAGCCTGAGGTTTTACCATATCCGATAACTATTAAGTTTCTAAAACTACCCGGGCAAGAAACAAGTTACAAATTACCATCACAACACAAGTCTGTTCACAGTCAAAGCCAAAAAAACAACTACCCTTCAGTTTCTAGTAATATCGCAAACACTGCAACCAAGCTTTTCAAGTAAAGAAATAGAAGCAAGCTCAATCCAGTATTTTATCGAAAATTTGCTTAAACATTGAGCATTTACCATACAATCCCCTTCGTCCCAAAATGAGGGTTCAATTTCACATTGTTGTAAAAGTTAAGAATAAGCCAGTGTTGAACTTTCCCCCTTCTATTCCATGTGCTAATGTTCCAACAAATTCAAGCATATCTAACCAAACTTGTCTTAAGAATATTGTTGGTAGTTCATGCCTAACAAACTACCAAACCAACAAAAGGAATATGGACACACATTTTGGGGCAACTTCTCTTCAGAAAGTAGACACCTGAAATGAGTGTCCACTTTGCCAATTTCGTGAAGTTGGACTTTCTCGCACTACCCCTATGTTCTAACAAACTCAAGGTTATCTAGCTTTACTTATCTTGGGGATATTGTTGGTAATGGTAATTTGAACCCGACTAACAAACCAAACAAGCAATAACGGAAAGTGGATACTCATGCTAGAACTGTTATTGATTGTTTGGAATGGTATGGAAAAACAAAACGTCTTCATGCTAAAACCCAATATAATCCATGAGAAGTTCAATAAGACCCAAGAAATTATAAACACAGTTTCTACCTCAAAGTACATGAATTTACCATTTAGTAACTAACCAAAATTTAACAGACACATTTGACTCAGTAACAACAGGTTCAATTCAACTTTCCTCTGAAATAAAAGGGGCTCCTTCTCATCCATCATAATATAACTTATAAACAAAATTATCTGCAAATACAAGTGCGAGTACCATACATATATGACATATCCTCTCTATAATATATGTATTTTAGCAACTAACCCGAATCAAGTGTTTAACAGAGATAACTAGGAGCATTGACATTACTGCTACTACCCTTTAGGTGAATAAGCTTCGGTGAAGATCTAGATTTCTTATGAAAACAAAAAACCATCTTCATACTCACCCAGTATCATCCATGAGAAGTTCAATAAGACCCAGGAAACTATAACCTCAATTTCTACCTCAAAGTACATGAATTTACCATTTAGCAGCAAACCCAAATTTAACACATACATTGGAGCTTTAACGATACCATTACTACAACAGTTAGAATGAAAGAACTAAATCACGACAAATTCAATTCAACTATCCTTTAAAATAAAAAGGGTTCCTTTTCATCCATCATAATACAATTTATAAACAAAATTTTCTCTGCAAATATGAGTGTGACTGTAGAGAGGAGTATCATCCTCGAGAAGTTCAATAAGACTCAAAAAACTATAACCTCCGCTTCTACCTCAAAGTACATGTATTTACTATTTAGCAACTAACCCAAATTTGCATTAACGATACCATTACTACAACAGTTAGAATGAAAGACTTCAGTCACGACAGATTCAATTCAACTTTCCTCTAAAATAAAAGTGGTTCCTTTTCATCCATAATACTATTATTTATAAACAAAATTTTCTCTGCAAATACAAGTGTGAGTACCGTGCACACATGATATATCCTCTCTATAGGTAATAATCACACTAGTTCAGTGTCAACTACTTCAAGCAATTATCAAGTCAAAATGAGCTTACTTTGCGCAAACTTTCATGATTCGCACCAACAAAATCAATCACAAACAATGCAAGGAAATATAGAAACAAACTCAATCAACAATTCAACTAATTCGATTCAAAACAAAACAAGAAAACATAACACAACTAAATGACTAATTGTCAATCTAGATTTATTCAATGTCTCAATTCGAGAGTGTTACACTCAAATCATCACAATCCCCAAATTGATTGTAACATTAAAAAAACCTAGATTTTCAATCTAGATTCAATTCAAAACAAGAAAACATAACACAACTAATAATCAATCTAGATTTATTCAATGTCTCAATTCGAGAGTGTTAGACACTCAAATCATCACAATCCCCAAATCAATTAGAACATCAAATAAAAACCTAGATTTCTTTTCTTCCCAAAATCAATCCAAGTCTTTCACAACCTTAATTCCCATGCTATTAGCAGTAGCAATAATGGACTTGCAAATAGACTTCAAAGGCATGTACTGGCAAAAAGGATCAGATTGCTTCACCTTCGCGATCTCGTAGATGTGCCTCACCGACAGCGTCGCCGCCTCCGCGTGGCCGGGGCGGCTGCTTCCGGACTCGATTCCGGCCGCCTTCTTCAGGAACCAGGAGACGGACGGAGACTTGACATCGAAGTCGAAGGTGTTGTCGGGGTAGGCGAAGATGGTGACCGCCATGGGCGTGTCTGGTTTGTACATCTGGGTTCGCGCGTTGAAGTCCTTGCAGAACGCCATGAGGTTGAGGCGGTGCTGTCCGAGTACGGGACCCACCGGCGGCGCCGGACGGGCTCCTCCGGCCGGGATGGTGAGCCGGAGTGTCGCCTTGATTCGCTTCCGGGTGAAGATCTCCTTGAGAGTGGACATGGCTTGAGGTTGAGTAGGTGGAGAGAGTGAGGTTCAGCGAAAATGAGTAAAGGTAGGGTTTTTGGTTTTGGGTTTTGGGTTTTGGCTCCGACTCTATGGTTTTTGGTTTGAATGTCTGAACCGCTTAACCGGTACCGGTTTGAATCAAATTGTTTCTCATAAAAAAATGTTAAATGGTTTTGCCTCTCCTTGACCGACACATTTTTTTTTGGGGTTTAGACCTAGTTAGAATATTGTATTATTTGATCTCTTGTAAATCATTTTTATTATGAATTAAACTCAATCAACTGGCTAAAGTCGATTTTAATGTGTCGCGTCAACATTTGTAGATATATCGTCACACTACGTCGGGAACGGAGTCCACATGGACGTGCTACGTCATCATACCGTTTCATTTTTTTCATCACTCACAATCAAAACGATATCGTTTTGGATGTCTTTGATGTAAAAAAAAATAATGAAACGCAATTGATGCTACCCGAAAAATCATAAGTTTCACGAAAAATGGAAGCACGACACGTGGCGCCCAAGCGCCACGTCATCATCACATTACAATGTCGTGTTCGTGGACTTGCTCCCAACACTCAACCCGATAACCTCATACCCGTACCCTAGCTCCGCGGGCTGGGTTCCAAGACACGTGGTGTCCGAGCGCCACGTCATCACTCCATGGTGACGCCATGCTATTGGACTTATTCCCAATATCCAAACACACAATCTCATGCTCGGACCGTAGCTCCGTGGACTTGGTCTCCGGATGTGAAGGTTCTAGCTCCATGGGGAAAACCCTAATGGGGACTCCATAGGGAGCACCCCATGGGGATCCTAATTGGGGACCCCATGGACAAACACTATGGGGAACACCCTATTGGGGACCCAACAGACTCATGAGAAGGACCCATGAGGAGAACCTCATGAGGAGGATACCATTAGGGACTCATGAGGAGGATCCCCTTGGAGACTCATGAGGACGACATCACTGGATACCCATGAGGAGGATCCCATTAGAGACTCATGAGGATAACATCATTGGAGACTCATGAGAAGGACCTCGTGAGGAGGATCTCATTGCACTACAAGAAAACTTTGATTTAGCTAGGGTATTTAGCTAGGGAAATCCCTAGCTAAATCAGTTTAGGTAGGGATTTAGCTAGGGAAACTTGTCCCTAGCCAATAACGTGTTAGTTAATTTTAGCTAGGGAAATAGCTAGGGATCCCTAGCTAAATTCCCTAGCTAAATCCCTAGCTAAATAGCTAGGAAAAGTTCTCTAACTAAATCCCTA
>JAYMTK010004083.1:0-11508 GCA_036897405.1 Pelargonium myrrhifolium | reverse complement strand
ACTGAAGTACATGGACTATTTCAATACATTTTGGATAGTACAGAGACTAATTAGAGACTTTTTCCCTTGTAATTTAGTATTATTATCAAGTTTGATATTTTAAAAGAATTTAGTTAATGAAAAAAAAGGAGGTATAGTTTTGGTTGACATGCTCATTAGTCATTAATCACCATTAATGCTGTTTTATTTTATCTTTGTAGCTCTGGTTGCTACTTGCTAATGTCAAACGTCATTGGGTGATGGGTATAGCGTTTTGGTTGGTGTGGCTCCAAATCAAACACGATGACGAGCCCAAGAGAACACATCCATAATCTCACTTTCCTTCGTCCTCGCTTTCACTAAACAATCGACAGTTTATTGTCAGTAGTCACAGACAGAGCAATTCCATTTCCACCCAATCCTATCAATGGAGCTACTCTCTTGCAGACCTACTACTGCTTCTTCTTTAACATGGCCTCACTCCATCTCTCCTTCTCTTCACATTGCTCAATCTCAATCCCAACCCCAACCCACCAAGAAATTCAGAATCTTCTGCCAATCCGAGAAGGTACACATGCTTGCTCTCCTCTTCTTTCTCACTCTCTTGTTCAAAACCCAATAAGAACATATGGGAAATTCAGCATTTATAACCTTACTGTTGAGGAGTTGTGATTGTCTCTCATTTGGGTCATATAAATGAGATGACTTTTTGTATGTTTCTGTATGCAAATCAGATGACTGTTGCAGTTACTGGAGCTACTGGTTTTATAGGGAAGAGATTGGTAGAGAGGCTTTGTGCAGGTTGTTTAGTCATCTATCTCCTTGCTCAATCTCACTATAAATTTATCCATGTTTCAATTTTTGGCAAAAATTAAGGACAATTTTATTAGTGCTGAACTGAAAATGCAACGGAGATTATGTGACTGTCTAATCATCTCTTTGACACATCAATGCCAACATGCGAAATTAGATATTAAGTTGGTATTGATTTTTGTTGTTATGGCCCAGTTGGAAGAATCAGTTTGCATAGCAAGGTGGTGGTATAATTTGTAACAGGTCTAGATTGAAAAGTATATGTTGGGTTTTGTAGTTAAACTAACCTTATTGAGGAAAGTTTAGTTTTTTACAAATGTCACGCTTGTGCATGTATGTACTGACTGTTATGTCTTTTAGTTTACCTTTTTGTAATAGCCATTAGTTAATTTACTATTTTATCCAAGTTTAATGTATGCTGTTTTCAATTTATATGTATACAGACAATTGTTTAGCATGTACACACTTGAACATTATTAGTGTGCACATGGAACATGAGCATGGGCTGTGAGGTTGCCTTGGGTTAGTCTATGTACGTGGCTTTCCTTAATCCAAATGCATTTGGTCCATGTACAATCATGCCATATTCGTTCAGGATGTGTTTTCAATTTATAACTACATTGATTCAGTGCTCACTGTACATGATGCTAAAGACCTTATATGTATTATATTAACTAATTAGATGCTTCTTTCTGCATATAAATTATTTATATTATGAACTTCTGGTCTATTTGTGGTTGATCTGATGGATTAATTTTTTCTCCTCCTATTTTCTACGTTGGTATGCAGGCAATCATGAGGTTCATGTCTTGACGCGCTCTAAGTCGAAAGCAGAGTTAATTTTTCCGGGTAAGAAGGTAATGAATTAGAATAATCATAGGCATCTGGACAGACCTTTTCAGTTTTCACATCTAAAAAGCTGATTAAACTACTGATAAGAAATGGGGATTTTTTCAACAAGGAGATATTTGCTAAACGGTAAAGCCTGTTACCAGGGAAATACATAAAGATCTCCTCTCTTTCTTTCTTGCTATACAAATGTACACCTATATTATTTGTGAAAACTGAATCTTGTCTTTCTTGTTATTCTGTGTTTGCACACCCTCCTCCCATTTAAAAAGAAAGATAGTAATTAAATAATATGTTACCTCTCTCTCAAACTACATTCATGCCTTTTGTAGGCAAGGACTTTCCAGGAATTGTGATAGCTGAGGAGCCAGGGTGGAAAGACTGTATTCAAGGTTCAACTGCTGTTGTAAATTTGGCTGGACTGCCCATAAGTACAAGATGGTCTCCCGAGGTTAGTACTCCGGGCATTTTAAATGGCCCTTCCTCTTCTGTTATAACCGGGATTTTCATGGTCATGCAAATATGATCTTTTTATTGAGGAGGTACATCATCATTACCTGATACCTAATGAAAATGTTCAATCAAGTACAGTGCTCCAGAATGCTGATAAATGGATTCAATATAGCAGTATGAATAGAATGCATGCCAACTATTCTAAGTGTGAAGTATGTTACACTCTTCTTGATTATTGATTCAACCAATTGAATTTTACAAAGTACTTATTGGATTTAACAATACGTAAAACAATAAGAAAGCTATGTGAAGTACAACTACCATTCCAACTCCATTTATATCTTCAACACTAAGTATAAGCAAGGAAAATGTATTACACTTCTCCAAATAATATTTTTGGGTATTGGTATATTGGCTATTCAACACTTGTTCACAACGCAACAAGTTGATCAAATATGCATGTATTGACCCAAGTTTTTCAGTTCTTAAGAAGTTGTATGGAACTTGGTTTCATAGATATACATTATTTCTAATGATTCATGAAACAGTTATGTTTGTCATTGTGGTCTAACAACAATAGTAACGAATAAAGACACTATCTATTTTATGAATTCTTAAGTTTATTATTGCTTCCCACTGGGTTGAGCATGTCAACCTTTCAGTTGTGGACAACTCACTGCCTATCCCATTTATAGGAGCCAAGTTTCATAAATATTTCTTGTTATATGCAGATCAAGAAAGAGATCAAGCAGAGCAGAATAAGAGTCACATCAAAGGTTAGTGTCTATGTTTTATATATTTTTTTTCTTCCAAAAAAGAAATACTTTAAAGTTATTTTTTGATGGTGAACTTAGAGAATATCACAGTTGTAAAATAAGATGAGTGTGTGCCCCCTCTCATTTGTTTTCCCAATCATTTTAATTGTTTATGAAGTTTGTAAACCTAATAAAGGGTTCTCCAGATGAATACTTAAAAGTTATTTTCTATGGTGAACCGAACATCACAGTTGCAAAATAAGATGAGTGTGTATCCCTTTTCGTATGTTTTCCTGATCATTTCAATTGTTCATGAAGGTTGTAGACTTAATAAATGGTTCTCCAGATGGAGTTCGACCAAGAGTTTTAGTAAGTGCAACAGCTGTTGGGTACTATGGTGGGTATTATTTCTTTATTTGAAAATCATTCTTTATTCTGTTGTGCATATTTTTTTTCTGATGGGGATTACGGTTATAGTTTATTTTAAGCACTGGGTTGTTCAGCTATGAGATCACTGCTCTCGAGCATCCAACAGATTTTTATAGCTATGATGCATTTTTTATGCGCGGCATTGGCATCATTTTGTTGTAGTCCACATGATAGTTTAGTTGATAGATCACAGAATTTTACGAGGTTGTGCATGACTTAATATTATGTGGTGATTAGGGGAGAGGAAAATTGGTGCTTCATTTTAAACGTAAATTTTTGGAGAAATATATTAAATATACAGCCTAATGAACTTTATGTTTTCCTCTCTTCCCCACCCCAAAATACGCAGGTTCAAATGAAAATATTGCATTTGATGAGAAGAGCCCTTCAGGAAATGATTACTTGGCTGAGGTAAAAAAACAAGCATCTGCTTCCTGATGTAGTGCTTCTGTTGAAATATTTAGAGGTCTTGGACTGGAATATATGCTTGAAATGTTCTATTTTGTGTCATACATGATTTTGGTCAATATACTCTTCTATAAACATGTTGTGAAACTTCGTTACTTTAAAGTTCATTTCCATATTCTTTCTCCTCCAAAGCATTTTGATGAAATTTGGTCAAATAACACTTTGTTCACTTAAGTACTTGAGGTGTAACTTTTATTTATTTATTTATTTATTTTACATGTCTGCTTGTGAGCTGATATCGATGAAGACTATGAAACCTTGTTGATATACATTTCACCATTGTGGGGTTTGGGGAGGGTCATTATGTATTGATATACATTTCATGCTTAACTAAATTTGTACAGAATAACTTACTATTCTTCTTTCAAATATGTTTTACATCTTTTTAGGTTTGTAGAGAATGGGAAGCAACTGCCCTCAAAGTTAACAAGGATGTTAGATTGGTTAGAATTCGCATCGGCGTTGTTCTTGGTAAAGATGGCGGAGCTTTAGGTATATCTAATTTTTAACCCTTTTTGGCATTCCATACTTCTAAATAGAATTTCTTGATTGTGACTGTATCTTGAAGCTTCCTTGTTATGCAATCTAGTATGTTTAGCATGAAAACCAAAATCACGATATACCATGATTCTCAGTAGTATATGGTTATAAAAATGCATATTTAAAAGATATATCGTACTCTGAAGTAATGAAGCTTCCTTTTGGTCCTGCATGTATACTTGTGTGTTTGTCTCTGCAGCTAAAATGATCCCTCTCTTTATGATGTTTGCTGGGGGACCTTTGGGATCTGGAAAACAATGGTACTGTACTCAATCTCATACTTTGTGCAAGGCTCCTTCATAAATCATAACAGTTGTCAGCACCACGTTTTTATTCAAAAGTAAAAACTGTTACGATTTTAGTTATGATAGATCAGAGATTTTTTTTCTAATGTTATTACTAATGTATTCTAATGTTATTACTAATGTATTCTGAAGGTGATTAAATACTATTATCTTGCCCGTAATTTAAATCAATTAAAAGCACTCACAATTGTGCAGGTTTTCATGGATTCATCAGGATGACATTGTGAGCCTAATATATGAAGCTCTACGAAACCCTTCATATGAAGGTAAATTTTCACATGCTAGATTTTTCTTGGCCAATCAAACCATTTCGCATCTGAGTTTTAGTAACTTAATAGCAGGAGTTATCAATGGAACCGCGCCAAACCCTGTTCGACTGAGAGAGTTGTGCGAACAATTGGGAACTGTGATGGGACGGCCGTCATGGCTACCTGTCCCTGAGTTTGCCCTCAAAGCAGCCCTTGGAGAAGGTGCTTGCGTGGTAAGAATATTTTTATTCCCTTATTACCCTCTATACGGACACGAGTAGCTTAAACCTTTTTCTCGTTGTAGGTTCTGGAAGGGCAAAAGGTGCTTCCTAGCAGGGCAAAGGAGTTGGGATTCACATTCAAATACCCCTTTGTGAAAGATGCACTGAAAGCCATTCTTTCATAAGGGAGCTGTAACTAAAAATGACAAACCATGAATAGATTCTTTATTGTTTTGGTTTCAGTTCTCGGTAAACATATTATGAGAGAGCAAGTTCTGCGTTGAAGCCGGTCAGGTAGCACTAATTAGTTGTTTATTGGAGTATGTATCATTCTTTTAGAATGAGTTGCTTCTGTTCAGACTCGGATTATCAGTTTCAGAAACAACCTTACGGATTGTAAAGGCTTTGCTTCTATGCATATATGGTAGATTTATTCATCTGAAATATTTGAAACTAAATCTTCTACTTCATTTGTTCCCATTCACCAAATTTTGTTTTAACTCTTCTTTATGCACGTAACACTCGTCCAAAACAACACATAAATTTCAGAATAAGAGATAAAAGACTGAAATTGACAAATGCAAGTTGCAAGGAACACTGCTCCGGCTTTTGTATTAATGCTTTCCATATCAAGGAACATAAGTTTCATACTAGTGTTTTCTTTATCTATTTTCATTGACATGATAGCTTAAGGCTCCATACTTTGATTATACAACATCCCGTATTAACGGTTTCCCTGATCCATGTGGACAGGCAAAAACGTAAAGAGTATCGATTGTTCTAGAAACCTAATTATCCCTTCAATGAGTATTTCTTTCCAGAAAAGGGCTGGAATTTCGGCTCTTCCTTCTTTGGGGGCTGCTCTTGTTTAGACTCTTTAGGAGCTTCTTTCTGCATTGAAGAAACAAAATCATGTTTAGCCATTAGCAAAATTACTGATTTCATTGGTTTTGCTGAATAAGTAAACAATAACTTCCTGATGAGGAACAAGATGGTACCTTTGGTGTCTCCTTAGGAGTACGGTTCGTCTGGGATCCAAACACAAGCTTCCCCTGAGACTGGCTAGCAGTGCTTTGTGAACTTGATCCACTAGACTGTCTACCATTAGCAACAGCTGGTTGCTTGTCTTTAGATCCTGAGGGAGAGACTGGCATAGGCTCATGCTTCATAGGTTTCCCATCCAAGCGTCTCCCGACTCCAGTAAATGGGTTGAATTTTGGTTCAGGCTCAGCTGGAACCTCTTGAACTGCAAGCGGATAAGATGTGTCATGTTATCTATGCAAATGCAAATAGTCTATGAATAATACAACCATCCATTGTATTGTTAATCTTTTTGTATAGTTCAGTATTTCCAAAAGAGGTCAATTATTTTTTATAGCCCAAAGAGTAATTAAAGCAGACTTGCAAACAAGAACAAAGATGAATATGTAATGCCATGTAGCCATAGACTTGAAACCAGAAAAGCTATATCGGCTGTCCACAACTGATCTATGGTCAAATCTACTATTCTCCTACAAATTGCTTCAAGGTTAATGTTCCAGCAAACTTCACTTGCATATCCTCTTGTAGCAGGTCCATGTCTTATGCTATTCCTAATCCTCATATAGTGCATATTATCTCCCTTTTGGTAGGAGGATCTATTACAGAAACCAAACATCATCTAAGACCCCCATTAAGTTTTCACAAACAATAACACCAGTCACTAAAGACAACTTGGAAAGTTTAATACAATTTCAACACTGGTTTTGGGATTTCAATGCCGGAAGGGCAGTTCACCACCAACACCACTCACATAAAGACAACATAACTAATAAAAACTAAGAGAGTATTGCAAAAAAGAAAGAAAAAGAAGAAGATAAAGATAAAGAAATATGCACCTTGAGGTGACTTGCCAAGAGGAGCAGATGCAACAGGCTTTTCAGGCTCCTTGTAATCAAGGGGGGGTGCAAAGTCCACCTCACAGTCGGTTTCAATGATACTAATTGCATGAGAAGGCTTTGATTCCACAATATCTATGTAATACTTCTTGTTGTTATATGCAACCATAATACTATCCCCAGTGGTCAAGCACGAAAAATTCCTTAGCGTTGTCTCTAAACTGCATGAAAAAACAAAGTAAATGATTAAATAGCTACATCTCTGACAGCACGTGATGAATGGAAAACATAACAAATCATTTTTAAAATCAGATATCTTATAGAAATCCAGAAGAACCAAACATGGATCACCTAATAGTAAGAGTGTAAGACCAACTAGAAGTGTAGTTACATGAGCATCTAGACCGCCCAGAAGTAGGGCTTTGTTTGGTAGGAAGGATGGGATGATAGGGAGGATGGATCGAGGAGTACTTTTCTTTTATGTTGAAGCAATAAGTACAGTGAAACTTTCCAGTCCAATTCGAGGCAAAAATCAAGATCTAGCATAAATTGTACTTGGTTCTCCACAATCAGAACACGTAGCAAACACAAGGTGAAAACATTAAAAGTTGTATATTCGTCTATGGTGGACCATATGACTATCAAATCGTTGAATCATTCTCTTTTAGAAAGTAAAAATAGAAAACTAAATAAATGGAAAAAAAAATAATAGCCTTTATTTCTTTAATAAATCACATTTGATCATTTCTCTTGCGGATGGCAACTATATTCCTATGAGATGAAAATACCAGAGAAACAGATTATCATGCCAGGACACATCTTTGTTATATTAACATGGGTTTATTTAACTGCCATAACCTCCATTGCAAAAGTATCGAAGAATACTAAGTCGGACATATGACAACTACTACTAAACATTTAAGTCAACTAAATGTAAAAATCATGAACTCACATAGCTTTTGGGTTGGAGATATCCAAAAAGTCCTTCGTGTGGGGTTGTAGTTTAACATACTTTCCCTTTGGAAGAGTCACATTTTTCACTTTCACAATGTCTCCCTCTTGTAAGAGCATGTTCTCCATCATCTGAATGAATGGAACACACATATAAGAAAACAACAAAATTAAACAATTATGGCCTTATGACAAAATCAATCAAGACTATATGCAAAATCCCATTAAATGCCTACCCAATATGGCATATAGATCATGCCTTCTTCTGCAATGAACTCCAGAACTCCACAATGAGACACTCGCTCAGCAGCATCATTTCGAAGTTCAAACAACATTGGATAATCAATATGTAGAGATGCTGCAGGATAACGGCATTGTAGAATTCAGACCATAATTAACCACATACAGAAATTTCATTGTAAAAGACCAAACAACTAACCCAGGCGATCAAGGGCTGATGGAGGCATTATAACTGAAACAAACATAAGAAAACAATATCAGGAGACGTAACAAGAAAAAGAAAGATTACAAGACAAGTAACTATAACAATATGAAAACTTACTTTTATCACCACTTTCAAGTTGTGGCTGCAAGATGTAAAGATAAATTGGAATCAGAATAACACAGATGTCCAGAAAAAGCAAACACATAAAAAACTACAAATACAAGTATAAGTCTAGAAAGAGAAGAAGGGATAATAATCAATTGGGAGGAAGGTTCCCAAATTGTTCAAACAAAAACTAAGACAATCCAAGAATCTGAAAGAGCAAGAGAAGACTTCATAATGGTCTTTCAAGTATAGCCCAGCACAGCTTTGTAATAAATCATATTTTCAATAATAATAATAATAAGAGGATAAGTAGCACCTAATCAAAAGAAGCCAAAATGTTGTTATTAAGACCAGGGTGTGCTTTGTATATAAAAAGAATAACAAAAGCAAAAATTATTCATTCCAATAATGAATAAACCAATATAATGAAACCTTAAAATAATTATTAAACTTCAATCAAACCCAAAAACTTCAGCAGAAAGGTGGAGGGCCCAACTAGTATATCAAGTGGCGAGGGTTTTCACATTCTTTCGATGTGGTATACATTGACACTCCCCCACATGTGCAAGCCGGATAACACAACGGACCGTGCCATGTGAACCAAGAAGGAAGGCAAAAAGACGGGTCACTAGGCCCAAAACAACCCGGCTCTGATACCCTGTTAAACTTAACTCCAACCCCAAAACTTATGTTGATAGGTGGAGGGCCTAAGTAACATATCAAGTGGCGACAGTCCTCACATTCTTTCAATGTGGGATACATTAACAATAATCAACTAGATTCTAGTCCCAAATAAAGCAAAGAGAAATTGAAATCTTTTTAAAGGAACAATGGGTTGTGATAAGAACATAAAAAACATAGACAAGAACATAAAACTCGTCTTCCAATAATCTCCTATAACCTGAGTTTTATTCAAATACAGCAAAAAAACATACAAGGAAATAGAACTACTAAAAGACAAACACACTTTACCTTTTCAATAAAGGATGCTGGATAACATCTATATGTCTGCTCAAATGAAGTTCCATGATATCCATAGCCATCAAAAAACTGTGACAACGCAACAAACGGAGTTGAAAATGATGATAATGGCAAAACAAAACAGAATAGCAACAAATGATGGTAAGTTTATGTAATAATAAGGAATAAATTTAGTTTAATAAATATAGGCACCAAACAATCCAAGCGGTATTTACACAATACTCTACAGATGCAAAGACAACTATTGATGAATACACATAATAATATGGTATTAAGAAATAAACATACATTGGAGTATTTGGAGTAAAAGACATTTTCATAATATTTGCTAAGTTTTAAAAAATAGAATTTTGGATGGAAATTTTTTTTCACAATGCTAAAAGCAAGCAAGCCATAGTAAGACTTCTAAGATTCTAGCTTATTGTCCAGTGAAACATCAAAGCAATAACTCAAAGTTCAATGAAAACACATGGTAGCCTATCAAAGATGCCCACTGGTATTTCACACAATGCCCTGGTTTTAGGAATTAGATACAAAACAATTCCATTGAAAATAACCATTGTCATCAAATAATTGGACAACAATACCCAAACTGCAAAGCATACCATTTTTGAAAGCGATTAGATTCTTGCACCAGAGTAATCAATCTTCCAAAGCTCCCTACAAAGCATCATGTTTCAATTAATTACAACAAAAAATATGAGTAATCCATAGACAACAAAAATATAATTCAATTACCATTGATTATTACCAATGAACAAAAGATACCAAGTTTGTTCAAAATCAAACCAAACCCAGAATTTTGTTTTACTCCCACTTTCGATCCTCCATAGCAATGTCATTATGTTCATCGTAACTGAGCTTAAAATCACACCAACAAAGTAACATACGAACCAAAATTCCAAAAGCCTAATTAAATTATTTAACTCAATACGTCATTAGAATTCAAAATTTTAGCTTCGTTCATTCAATTTTTTAACCGTTTACCGAGTAGCCAATCAAGTAGTTTGAGGAATTTATGGCATAGAAATTAGAAACCTGAGGAATGCAAGTGCAGTTTAGATCTAGAAATCGATGATCGGAGATCAAAACATGCAGAAAAAAATTTAAGTGAAGGAATTGGAAATACCGATAAGAAGAAGACAGAGAGACGTAGAGAGGTGAAGGACAGGTCTTGAGCCGATGAGGAACCGCACTATAAGGAACTGTATACAGAAACACGAATTGATACCGAATTGTTGGACACGAAACGCTAAGATGCGCTTCTGTGCGTACTGCGCACGCCACATCGTTGTCTGCAACGGCCCATGGAAGCTTCGTGATAGTCTTGGGCTTGGGCGTGTTCGTTCTTTTGGGCTTTTCAAGATCAGCCCGGGTGTTTTCAGATAGTAGCTCAACTTGTGGCTCAATGGATCTCGTAGAACTCAATATGTTCCTATTTTCTCAACTACCTTTTCTGACTAATTTTTTATTTATCAGATGAGCTACACAGGGGTAGCTCTCCACTATAACCCAAACCC
The DNA here is from genome assembly GCA_036897405.1 of Pelargonium myrrhifolium. NCBI lineage: Eukaryota > Viridiplantae > Streptophyta > Magnoliopsida > Geraniales > Geraniaceae > Pelargonium > Pelargonium myrrhifolium. The sequence goes on along the minus strand of JAYMTK010004083.1, from coordinate 569 downwards.
CACCCCAATAACTCAAAATTCCTCTCATGCTGCCGGCAAGGAGGCTCGAACCATAGATCTCGAATGGGAAACTCAAGTGCTAAACCACTTGGCCCACATGCCATTGGTAAAACATAGCACTTGAGTTTTCCATTCGAGATCTCGGGTTTGAGCTTTCTTGCCAGCAGTATGGGAGGAATTTTGAGTTATTTGGGTGGGGTGGGGTTTGGGATATAGGAGAGAGCAACCCCCTGTTGTGTAGCTCATCTGATAAAAAAAAAGATAGGCAAAAAAGGTAGTTGAGAAAATATGCCTAATTCGTCCTTGGGAAAACATAGAAAAAAAATCATATTTATAATGCGAATCAACCACAAGGTAAGTAGAAAGAAAAACACATCAATAAGTGTAGATCATTGCGTGCATTGAGATTCGACTCGAGTGTGAGAATAAACATTTCTATTGACAAAATTGTCATTAGAATTTAGAGATGATTGTAAAAGGTAGTTGTGTAGTGATTAATAAAGGGTTAATTATAGCCACACCCCCTTGACTTTCTCAAAATAAAATGTCAGCCCCCTGACTTTGATTTT
>JAYMTK010004082.1:0-11511 GCA_036897405.1 Pelargonium myrrhifolium | reverse complement strand
GATCTTGTGTCATTTTTGGTAGTAACAGTTGTCGATCTGACGCCAAACTTTTTTCCAGATAAATGATATCGCAAGAGGTGTAGATGAAGAAGATACACAAATAAATGACGATTATAAACATATGAAACAAGCGGAGCAACCAAATATGAAAAGAGATTTTGATCAAGAGAGCTCAAGACCAAAATAAAGATAATAGAAATGTTGATTAGGGAGAACAACCACTTTCACATGAAGTAGCACCTTACTTTAGGGGAACTACTAGACTACTTAGACCAACAACTAAATATTTCAGGTTCAGAGTATACTTGTATTACTGAAGAATGTGAGCTTAAGGATTTCAAGAGACATTGTCTAATGTCAATAAAAATATATGGATAAAAGTCACGTAACGTGACATTAATTCATTGAAAGAAGAACGACACTTATAAAAAATGGATCTTCTGAAACGAAATAAACGACATGAGGGTGACGTAGTTGGTTAACATAGGCTGTGTGATTGAAAAAAAGTCTCGATTTTGATCCCTACTCAAAACATTCATGGAGGGATGTGAAATTCTTAATCAGTGAACAAATCTGAAAAGAATTAGTTTAAAGGTGCTCAAATAGTTTAAAAGTGTCAACTGCCAAAGCGCAGAGCGATGTCGAAACTTAGTGAAGTATCATGCCATAATAGTGGACAATTTTTTTAGTCAAAAAGTGGAGTTAACTACATTGAAGATGAAAGATATTTTAGCCAAGTTAGGTATTTTTATGCAAGGAAATCACATTTATCACGTGCTCAAAAATGGAGAAAAAGCAAAGGGAAGCATGTAGTGTGAAAAGTGGAACCGGAAGTTGAAACCGCGATGGCCCGATCACCACCACCAATTTCCAAATTTCCACCATAATCCTTCGCAACTCTCCTCTACTGTTCACTGTTCACTTCGCGGCGGCGCTGGGCCCTCTCTCCTCCATTCTTCTCTCAGAAGCAAAAACACAAACACCTCGCAGACAAGGAGGAGCTTCTCTCTCATCCTCACCTGCCTTTGACTTCCTCACACCCCTCTTGTATTTATTATTACAACTCCTGTTGCTCGTGCCTGTCTCCAATCGATTCTCGATGCTCCTCTCCAATTACTTTTGCCCCGCATGATCGCCGCAAATTCCCTGCTCCACAACCCAGTGCTCGCCCCGATCCCGACCCCGAAAACCCCAACCCCTACCCGCCAATTGGCGGCTTTCAACCGGGGGAGTCGGCCCGGACTTCCCAAGCTCGGCCTGCAGTTCACGGTTTCTGCGGATTGGGGTGGCAAGATGGATCTCTTTTGGCGATTCGGGAGAGGCTGCTTTGTGTTTGAACAAAAGAGTGAGAGTCTCAAGGTGGAGGCTGACGGTAGCGGCGGCGAGGATGTTTTTGATTCAGGGGCGGTCGCCGGAGAGAACAAGACCGGTTCCCCTGATCATCTTGTGATTATGGTTAATGGGATCATTGGCAGGTACTGGCTTTTGTTATTATGTTTCAAATTTTGCTAATGTTGCTTTTTTACTTGTTTCTTCAGTTTTTGAGACCAAAATTTGTAGATTGAGGTTTTTTTTCTAATAGTGGATACCCTAAGGTTTTTCTATAAAGTGAACTCCTTTATATCAGTTAGTGATGTTTCATTGATATTTTGGGTTGTGTTTGTTTCCCAAAAATGTTGTTAATGTACATTTGTCATCTGTTCAGTGCTGCAGATTGGAGATATGCTGCAGGGCAGTTTGTAAACAAACTTCCTGATAAAGTAATTGTACACCGTGAGTGCTTCTTATCACTGATTACCTTCCATTTCCATATGCTTTCAAAGAATTATTCACAATCTAGTTGGGCACAAGTTACATGTTTCTTTCTGAAGTGTTTCGCCTACATCAATTGTTTCTCTTAGAAAAATTTGAGCAAACTGTGTACTTAGAAGTTAGAACAATATAGGAATGGTAAATTCACAAACCAGTGGAAAAAGTAGCTTACTATTTGTTTGTTGATCTTGGCTTCTATATTCTACTCTTTGCGTTGTTCTCTAGGCTTTGACATGATTTTTTCAAACAGGAAAACAAAGCTGTAAATGCTAATAGAGAAATAGAACTTTTAGCCTCTAAGTGAGTATATTTGTCCAAAATTAGTTGTTCTTCACTTCGTATCTCTTTGCAGGCAGTGAATGCAACTCATCAACATTGACATTTCATGGTGTTGACAAGATGGGTGAGAGGCTAGCTAAAGAGGTATGCGATAGTAATGTTTTAGTTTATGTTTCAACGCAAACCTGATTTCATGGTGTCCAAAATTTGCTTCAGGTATTAGGTGTGGCTAGACGTTAGCCTGTGGTGCGCAAGATCTCCTTTGTGGCTCACTCTTTATGGGGCCTTGTCGCAAGGTATGCTATTGGGAGGCTGTATGAAGACTTTTCAAATATGGATCCTAGTAGGGAAGATCACACAAGTTATTCGTCCCAATGTCTTCAGCAGCCTTGCAAAGCTAGAATTGCTGGACTTGAACCGATGAACTTCATAACTTTTGCAACACCTCATCTTGGTTCAAGGGGAAATAAACAGGTAGAGTAAACCTGCTTTTACGGAAATAGGTTTTTATTTGTATGACATGTGATGTATACGTTCGCATAGAGTATTTATATCGGCATAGGTTTTTTTAGCTTTTATAGCTCCTCAAATTCATCAATCCATATGGAAAAAAAGAGCACTAGAGCTCATTTCGCTCCTCTATTCTGTATGATGATTTCTACCATGCTCTAATTGATTTTCTTTTGAACTTTGAAGAGGAAACATGTAAGACTGTTCTTAGTAATTATACTGTTGTTTTTATTTACACAGCTCCCACTCCTCTGTGGTCTTCCTTTTCTTGAGAGGCATGCATCTCAAACTGCACACTTGGTTGCTGGGAGGTCAGGGAAACATCTCTTCCTCACAGATAATGATGATGGGAAACCTCCCCTTCTTCTTAGAATGGTTGATGACTCAGATGATCTAAAATTCATGTGAGTTTTGATGCATCCATGACAAATTAAGTCATTAATATCAATTGCCAAAAGTTGAGATTGTCCATTACATACTCTGTAATATCACTTTTTCCTGATGTGTAGGTCAGCTTTACATGCATTTAAGCGTCGTGTGGCTTATGCAAATGCTAACTATGATCGTATCCTTTTGTGGAGGAGAAGTTAGCTTTTGAACTATAAGTATCTTATTTATACACAATTGCTGTTTCCTTTTAATTATGATGTTTAATTTGACTAATCATTAAGATATGGTTGGGTGGAGAACCTCATCAATCAGGCGTCAACATGAACTTCCAAAGGTAAGAAGTTCTCTGCTAGTCTGCTTGTACTCATATCTTTCATGTCCAATAGCAAGCCTACTTCATTATTTTTTTCCCTTTTCATTTCAGTCCAATCTTCTTGTAGTAGATGAAAAATACCCACATATAGTTTATGTGGAGCGAGAAAGATCTGACAATATAAATAGCAAAACATCTATGGCCGTTGGAAACCAAAAGGTCGACTTGGAAGGTATATTACACTTGTCATTCCTCATTATTTTTCAGTTTTTGGTTTTCCATTAAAATCTGGCCTTGATGCCATAATGTCCTATGCAATGTTTTGAACCGGTCAGATCATTGGTTCACTAGTTTGATTGGCTACTCAGAAATCAACCACACTCTCTCTTTTTTTAATTGACTGTTTGAAGTAAACACCTGACTGCCCGAACCAGCCCGGTTCTTACAACCATGATTGTATGCTAGTTTTTTCCTGATAATATTCCTTTTAATCCCTCGCATATAATAAGATTTTGGACATGGCAGATTGAATAAGATTGGAAGTTTAGTAATTACCATACTTCTATTTGTTCTTGAATGTGGACTCTATTGGGGCTGTCTATTAGCCTGGTGATATATAAGTATCGTGTTTGACTTGTTAGTTATATGTTATGTGCTTCAGTTCCAAATGAATCCTCATATCTTATAACTTTGAGGGGCTTATAAATAAGATTTTCTGAACTAATATTATAGCAAGTTTAAGGAACTCATAGGATAGACATTGTCGAGGTTCTTTTTAGTATTTATCTAAACCTTTTTAGTAGTTCATTAATGTAAATTTTTGGAATTTTTTGTGCACTTAGATAAATCCCTTCTACTAAATTATAAACGAAGTATTTATGAATCTAACTTGTAATGCACTATAATGATGAATGGGTGGTCAATTTTTAAATTCCAAGGTTACTTTGGGATTAAATTAATGATGGAAATGAGAATGAAACCCATTCCCATTGTCATTCCCATTTTTATGTAATATCGTTTGAATCAATTAAAGTATGAGAGTTCTCATTCCAGACTTTGAAGGGAAAATAAGAATCAAACTGGTTAACAAGACTTTTAATTCAGATTAGAAATTGGAAGAGTTGGGTGACTGAATAAAACGTATATTGTAGTGGCCGTCGAAAAAGATGTATATAAGAAACAGTTGGCGCAATACTGGGTTTCATTCATCAGTTTGTCAAAAGAACTATTGTTAAGAGCAAAACATGAATATAGGAAAACCTAAAAAATCTACTTCCTCTATCCCAAATGAGTGTCATGTTCTCTAGCACTTTTGTCCTAAAATGTGTTTTTTTTAGAAAGTTAGTTATGCTTGACTTACCAATAGTATCCCTCTAATAAGTTAGTGAGTATCCATTGAGATTGTTTCAACACTTATCCATAATGATATAAGAGAAAATGTACGACACTAATTTCTCCATAATTATTCTCAAAAAGGAAACCAAGGCACTCATTTTGGGACGGAGGAAATATATTTTTTGTTTCTCTTTTTGGTTCTTACTTGTTCCCTCTTTATTCGTTGACCTTAGCTTCTGAGTGATTAGTAAGTAGAAGTGTATCTGGATAACACCTGAGGGGAATATAATATATGTCCTGCTTTCCTATTTAACCTCTCATTCTGGTGTAGATCTATTTGTAATTCTGAAGAAGAAGAAGAATGGTAGGTCCCCATCTAATTTGTATTGGCTGATAGCTGAATGTTGTTAATCTTTATGATGAATTTCTGGTTGTGGAAGCTTTTCTAAGTATAGTTCTCCAGTGAATATTTGGAGAAGATGTATCATACAAGTGGGGCATTTCTGAATAGATTTAGTTTTTACTAACATTATTTTCTTGTACTTTATTTTTTGTCCTGTTATTGTAAGAGTCAGATTCTCACGATTCATTTTGAAGTGAAAATAAACTTGCATATTACTTTTATTTCCTTTGCGAGTTACAATTACACTACAGCTGTGTTGTATATTCAGACACCTCTGTATATTTTTTAATTAACATGGCAGTACTCATGGTTCTAACACATTCTCTTGATTTCCTATGTATAGAGGAGATGATTAGAGGTCTCAGTCGAGTACCTTGGGAACGTGTTGATGTTAGCTTTCGCGAAAGTAGACAACGAATTATTGCTCACAGTACAATTCAGGCAAGTTCTGTGGCTTTATGACTATCTATGAGAAATAATTTTAACAACTTGTTGACAAATTTCTCAGTTGCTTTTGTTCTTCCTGGATCACATTTGAAACATTTCTGTTTAAGGGAATGTGCGTCCCTCTTAAAGGTTCATAGTTATGTAACCATGGCACTGATGCAGTTGCCTGTTCTAGATATAATAGCTAAATAAGAAATGGATTACCTTATTGTATTAAAGTAGCTGTGCATCATTCATATCTCGATAACTATTGCGTGTTTGATGACCATCAGTTATTTTACTAGAGATTTAAAAGTTTTATTATGCAAGCAGCAATGAAGCAGTTAATGGCCAAAATCAATCCTAAAATGATGCCACTGTTGAACATTTGGTTATATCAGATAATTGTTCAAGACCATCTGGGTCAAATGAGTCCATGATGACTAAACTTCAAAGCTAGTGAGCAACTAGTTTGATTTAAGCGTTTGAGTTAAATCAGAGCTGGTTCATGTCCTTGGGCAATTAGTTCGTATAAAACAAACAAATTACTTCATTGTGAAATGTATTATTTATGATGTTTATACTAGCGAGTGCATGTTGTTCTTTGGAATATTTTTATTTCAATATTTATTTATTTATTTATTATTATTATTATTATTATTATTATTATTATTTTACAAACTATATGAGATAGTTATGTTGTCTGTAATGGTTATTGACAAATATACTTTTTCTTATATATATTTTCTTTTTCAGGTGAAAAGCTATTGGTTGAATTCCGATGGTGCCGATGTGGTTTTCCATATGATAGATAACTTCCTTACCTAGTTGTTGGCGAGCATGAGCCTTCCAAGTTTGTGATATATCAAGGGGTTAGATTGCTTCTTTTTCATTTTCATGTATATTTTCATATTTAAGATGCAGTGTATATCCTATTTCAACGTGAAGAAATTAGAAACTTTGCAGAATTGTTGCAACCTATTTCCTGGTTTAAATGCACAATTATTGCAACCTATTTCTATTCAAATGCAAAAATGTAGCGACTAATTTCTGGTTCAAATATTTTTTGTATGTTAGCGTTTGTCTCTTAGTTTCTAGTTAGGAGTTTTTTATATTGTGAGATGAATTTTCTTTACTAAGAAGCTCTGGTGCTTGTAGTCAACAGTGTCAACTCACCTAATTTGTGTCGAAGTACGTGCCAATGTGAATCTGATCATTTTCTGTGAGATAAATGTGAGCTCTGGCATATGCATATCATTGCTGTTTTTTTTTTCTTTCTTTTTTTGTTTGGTCAGAATTTGAGGGCTAGTTGTTAGGGGTGTGGATTAAGCCCCATGATTTCCCAGATCTTGCCTGCAAGTCTTTATTCACTTTGAGCTTGCCTGGAACAATCATCTATCTATTTTGAAAGTAAAGATTAGGTATGCGTATCGTTGCTAGTTTTCTTCTTTGGGTTGTACTCTCTTCATTTCTAGGTGAGGGGGGCAATGGATGTAGGGCAACACTAGAAATCAAGAAATCGAGAGAGAAGGAAGAGATGAAGTGGAAAGATTAAGAAGGGGAAATATATCAAAAGAAAGGAGAAGTAATAGAGAGAGAGAGAGAAGAGAGGAACTCAATAATTTGTTTATTCAATTAATTAATCAAAGCTTAATCCAATATATAACATAACAGAGTATCTATTGAGAACATAATTTATAAGAAATAAGAAATGCAAATCCTAAAACAATTACATAATCTAATAATAGTCAAAACGCTTAAACCTGCCAAGGCGTGAGATCTTTAATGTTAGCACAAGATTAATGTTCATTTCAACGTGCATTACACCAAGTTTTTTGAGCAGGGGATAAGGTTGCACACAAAGCTTTTCGAATGAATGTTTAGGATAATGTTCAGGACAGACACGAGCTATGACATAATCACCAACATTAAATCTGCAGACCTACGACACACATCAATGGCTAATTTATAATCTAGATTACTCAAAGCAAAGTTTCACCTAATTTCAGCATGAACGTCATGAATGTGTCCTGCAAAAGATTCAACAAGGGGAAGTGACAAAAGACCAACAGGGGCTGTAGGGGCTTATAAGTTATAACCATAAATACCCAAAAGGGCTTTTGCCTGTAGATAGATGAACAACATATTATTCTATGAAAACTCAACAATAGTCAAGTCCCATGTATCCTGTTTTTCATATAAGAAAATGCAGCAAATCCCCCAATCTACTACTTACTACCTCAATTTGTTTGCCTAATTTAGGATGAAACGTTGAGGAAAACATCAACTTGGTATATTGGTGATATCATTATAGTTCACATTTGTTTATTTTTTTTCTAGATTTTCCTGGTTATTGATTGCAGTTACCTTAGAATCATCTTCTGACTTTTATCTGATGACATCAAACTCTTCTAATATTCAACTGACGGCATGCTGTACTTTACAATTTTCATCTCTCTGATGACAGTTGGTTGATGCCTTCTTCATATGGTTGATCCTGCATATAATAACTGAGTTTGATATATGAACTATTTACTTTGACCCTTTGGCTCTACATTCTTACTGGATTTCCTTTCATCCTTTGGGTAAAAGTTTGATTGGTGTGCTGTCATAATAGATAAAATTGTTAATTATGGAAATGCACCAGGATGTTCTACGTTATCATCCCGATTCCAATGAATTTATATATTGTTCATCTTATTTGCATGTGTTCTACCATGGATTCATTTATTGCCTGTGTGAACATAATCGTTACATGAACGTTATTAAGCAGATAAATTTGGGAGCAGTACTAACTGCATGTAGTGTTTTTTATTTTTCTCGGCGATACCAACACTCCTGATGGGACTTGAACTTGAGACCTCTGAAGGAATCCAAACGCCTTAAACCACTTGGCCTGATGGGTGTTGGTGTTAACATGTAGTAATGTTCAATTTAGATTAACATTGGATGTGCTTGATCTGAAAAATCATCAAGCATGAGGACGCACCAAAATAATAAGATTTTATGTTATGATTGTGCTTTGATTGCAATTGGGTTTTGACAGCCTGACATTGTGATGCTGCATATTTTGCCAATCCTCAAAGGGGAATTGCAGGTTATTGTTTCGGGATGTGATTGGAGTCATAATAAGATCAAGAAAAGAAAGCAAAATCTAGTATGACCATAGATGCTTTCTTTGATTGTAGATGAAGAAAACAAAATTTATATACTTTGATTCAAAAGACTGCTTCCTGTTGCTTGAGAAAATAGTATAGCGTGGATGGTTGAACAAGGAAAATAAAGGTGCCTGAAGTATTTCTGTCATCTTATTTTACAATTTAATTTAAAGACTGAAAAATTGTGAAAGAATCTTAACCACTTCAACATAAATTTTGATCTTTCTGAGAGGAAAGAACTAAAAAAAACAAACAACAAACTTGTGCATGGACCAAGTGGCTTTGTGAAAATCACTTCTTTTACAGTGCTGTAAAACTCATCTTGTGATACCCATTTGAAAAACTTCTTTCATATTTTGTTTCTACTCTCTGTAGTTCAATAGTTTGGTTATCTAATGATTTAGCTGTACACCTTGCTTTGGAAATCCATCAAGAACTTGGGTAGAAGATCGAGATCAGGACAAGTAGCCATTAGAGTCCTTATTGCCTTCGTTATTGCTGTTCAGAGCTGTATTTTCATAAAAACAATACTAATCAGCTAGCAATCACAATTTATGTTCTATTCACCATTTGAAACTTGCTTTCATATTACCATGGACTTTCTTGGATATTTTTGCTGTCTATGCTCACATCGTTGGATTCATGCCCTTGCAATGGAAGTACTGATTTCTCTATCAGCAGACTTGACAAACTTTTGCAGAACTGATAGTGAAGGTAATGTTAGTTTGGTAATAATTAGCATTAATCAACAAACATTAGCAGCTCAGTGAAGTTAATCTGATCACCTCTTTGTACACTCCTAGCTCCCCAGTAGATTTTGATATCTCCACAACACAGTGAGTAGGAGCAACCTCAATCACCTGATATTGTCAAGACAGTGGTGAGACTTTGATATCTTGTAATATTGCATGAAGAGTCATATGGTATCTATGGGGTTATAATTTACCTCTGCGGATAAGTCAAAATATGATCTAGAACATCTAGTCATCTTCTTCTGTTTGAGGTGCATTTTCATCTGCAATGGATATAAGCCTAGTCATTATTTATGCAGTGATGTAAATATTAATGGTGAGAGCGAAGACTCAGCAAATATGAACATAATTTACCCTGAAGTTGTTCATTTTCTCAATTGACAGACTCATATCTGTTGCTGCAGCTTCTATTTTCTGTACAGTTTCATTAATTGTATGTTTGGATCCAAACCTTGTCTTCTGCTTGTTTTCATCCTAAAGTTGAATGAAGAGAGTTAGTTGATTTTTGTAAGTGGAATGGAACTCTCATTAAGTACTAATATTCTGTTTCTTAGACTTGCCTGTCCAAAAAGACCTGATAAATCAAGATCATCTGACATGGCTATCAATTGGAATGCATTTATGAAACTTGGGGATTTAGGCATCTTTCGCTCAATGTCATTCTCCTGCTCACAATGATGGATATGTTAGGCTCAATAGAATCAGAAGTCTCTCTGTATATGCATGTTGTATTGTTATTAGATTAAGGTTTTACCTCTATAGAGTCGAAAGCAGCACTAACATCATCCAAGTAGATTTTCTCGTTGCTATCATATCCACAAGAAGGCTCGTAATTAGTTTGAAACCATGGATCTTCAATGATTTCTGGTATTGTAATCCGCTGAAGTGATAAAACAAGTGTCATGTTTTGATGATTGCAGTATTATAAATATATATGACAGAACGTTTCCAAAGGTGTACCCTTTTAGGATCTGGATTGAATATTCTGGAGATGAGGTTCTTTTGGCTTTCGGTAAACCATTCTGGAAATGTGTAATCTGCTCTGGATATCTTTGCACAAGAGAGTACGTGTTAGAAGAAATCATTTGTAGTTTTTGTGCAATGTATACATGTTAAGATTTTACTGAACTCTACCTTCTTGTACAGTTGTATCAGATTACGGTCGTCAAATGGGAGATAGCCAGCTAGTGATTCAAAAAGAATTACTCCACAAGACCAAACATCTGCAGGTGCTCCTTCGTAGCCCATGTTCATTAGTAGCTATTAATCAGAAAATTGAATCATCAGTAATGATTAGATTTCAGGTACGATCCCGTGTCATTTAAATAATGATTCATATCTGCTTATTTTGGAGACACAAATACTTGAGATTGAGAATGAGAAGTCACAACTGTAAGTCAAAACTAGAAATAGCCTACCTCTGGTGCTACATAGCATGGTGAGCCACATGCTGTTGATAGCATGTCTCCAGGCTGTTAAGGAACAGAAATTGTTAGGCAGTTCCATTTTAACAAAATTATACAGATAAAGAACGACAGATGGAAGGACATAAAGAAATCTTGTTAAGTCTCATGAATATCTACCTTGCGTAATGCACTTAGTCCAAAATCTGATACTTTGAGATTTCCCTTAGTATCTAGTAGCAAGTTTTCTGGCTGTAGATGATGATATGCCAAGATCCTAAGTTAGTTTGAAATTTAATGAATGGCTGGCTTGGTAGCCAAAAAATCAGGGGGGTTTCGGGTTTTATCATGTTTTGCTGACCTTTAAATCTCTGTGATACACTCCTCTGTCGTGGCAGTGGTCTACTGCATCTATCAGTTGATGGAAAACTTTTCTTGCCTCTGTTTCACTCAACCTCTTGATGTAGGACTGGAAAAAAGTCAAAAATAGGATTAAGAAATTTGAACTCCAAGCTGCCCAGAATAAATTACCCAAAATCAAGAAAGCCAATTTTACCAGCTTATCTGAGAGCTGCCCTCCTGATACATATTCCATTACTATGTAAATTTTCGTCTTTGTGCCAATGACCTGTATATACGTGGAATCAAACCGGAAAGAAAATTGGGTAAGAATGAGAACTGTACCCAGTTAGGAAAGGAATGATGACATTACTGAGACCCAATTAGAGTA